>CM042250.1:20137621-20367621 GCA_023566225.1 Romanogobio albipinnatus
CACTAGTGGCCACCACTGTGCAAAAAGCTTCTTTACATGTCAGTCTATACGAATATAATTCTGAAGTTGTAATATACACCCAATGTTCAATCAGGCAATTTTTTTTTTAATGCAAGGATTACAATTGTCATTACACTAATGGTTGTTAGCTTTTTAATTATATTATCCAAAGGTGCATCAGCTGGCAAACCATTAGACAGGAAAAGCTTAGGAGCCTATTTAAAGGGAATGATTGTGGAGGGGAGTTTGGTCAAACTATGGCAGCGAGACAGCGAATAGTTGTGCTAAATCAAAGACGGCGCCGTCCGCGGAGCCATTTGATGTATGTGCACTATTTCATACGTGAAAACTTTAGTCCCCTGGCTACCATGTCAGAAGCCGCTATTCAAAATAAATTTTGCCTGCCACGACAGCAAATTGAGCAGCTTTTAGATCTTGTTGGTCCAACTTTGTCAAGACAAACTGGACGGAGCTACCCTCTCACCCCTGAAATCCAGACTGATGAAGGTGCAGACTGCAGGTGTGATGGTGACGCTGCTATCGGTGAAGCCCTCCCACTGCTGGCGGGGGAAGAGGGCATGACGATGCAAGGGGGCAAGGATGGACTGTTCTGAGAGCCTGGAGTGGTATCTACACCTGCTCTCAGATCTATACCCCCTGAGATACCCCTGAGCTGGGCCCACCACCTGTTCTTGCCCGGTCTCTCCGGACTGCAGCACCTCTTGCTTTGGCTGCACTGGCAAAATTGTGCCACTTTTTACGTACAACTTCACACTCTCTCTGAGGGCTAGAACTGGATGCTGCCATTTTAATTGCAATGGTTTCCCAGATATCCTTTTTAGTTTTATTGGACACTGTTGTCCGAAAACTTGAAAAAAGTATATCTTTGTTCTGTGTAACCTCATCTAAAAGGATGGCCATTTCGGTTTGAGTAAAGCAGGGGGCTCTCTTCTTTCTTTCCTTTTTCTCTGCCATAGTAGCAGCTGATTATATGTTTCGCGTGTTGCGTTTTTATTGAGTACGCCATCCAATAACAGAAATTAGTTATTTACACAATAATGTGATGCAGGTGCTGGGGAATCACCCCTGGTTGTGGAGTAAATTAACACACTATGGAAAATATATTGTATATAAAATATAAATATAAAATATAAATGACTCTTTCAAATGCCAGTGAAGGCACACTGCCAGTTAGTGTAGCGGGTTGACGCATGATGCGGTTGAGCATGAGATTGCTGGTTTGCGTACTCGTGTCAGAATGATATAAAATTTAGTTTGCAAGTTCAGCTATTTCTGAAGTGCTTCTATTATAAAGAACTTTTTTCGCATAAAGCAGTGAAACAGCCCCTGCATAGAGTAAATAATCGATTCTTGAGCTATCGATATACGCCACTTCAGCACCGCCGCCACGGACAGCACCTGCTAACGTCGCACTTAAGAAGGTTTACCTTAAGCAACCTCCTAAGGTATAGTTCGAGGAACACACCTAGAAATGGTATACCTTTAGTTAAGTTATACCTTTAGAGTCTTCGTAGCGCGCTAAGAGACAACGTTATCGGGAAATGCAGACCAGGTCATTTAGTCTGATGCCCAGTTCTTCTTTGTAACCATTTAAAAAGTCACAAGTGTATGATGTCTAATAGTGTTTTAAAATCTGTTTAAATTTCAAATGTCGTGTACTGTATTCAAGCCTTTATATTAGCCAAAATCTGCAGACTGGCTCTGACTTTTGGCAAGTAGCATTGACGCTTCCAAACTGCAAATTGGGGCAAAAATCTTGTATTGTATTCCTTTACTGAGACATATGACTCATGTTGTTTCTACGCTATTTGTACAACCATATAAGCCGTATCAGGTCTATTGTTGTTGAGTTAATCATACATAGAGAATATTGAGATTTTGTGCAGAGTAAGATTGAGTAATCTGTCTTTTATAATGTCATTTTGTGTTCTGTTTCCGTATACGAACATGGCGGTAAACTGCAGTAAAGGGTTGGAATGAAAGAGTGTTCTATAGGGAAAGTGTACTGATGGAAAGAGAGGATGTAATGACACCACTGAGTCTTAAAGTGAAGTAATGAAATAAGGTACATGGCATATGTTAACTTTTATGATGAAAAGAAAGAGCACTGGGAGTCGGAGCTTTGTTTTTCAAAAAGGCTATCCCTCCCCAGCCACCAGAACGGCAGTGCAACTTATGAAAAAGAAGAGATAGATAAGATACTGAAATTGAGTCAGAATCAGAGAAATAGTGAGGATTTCTCAGTTGAAATAACAAGAGATTAAGGGAGGGAAATCAAGGGTGGTTTATACAGCTCTAAAGGCAGGGTCTAGGCCAGCTGCTTTTTGCTGTTTGTTCCTGAGGTTATGCCTGACAGTAACTTGAGCCATGTGTGCAGGCTGATAAAATGTGGATTAAGCAAGAAGGAGAGAGGGGCAGCAAGAAGCATAACCGTAACAACTCACTCTTGGCCCTCCAGGACCCAAATCTTATACAAAACAGTTTGTGATTTATTCCTTTCCTTTCAGGTATAGAACAACATAACTTATTTAATACTAATGAGTAGAGATGTTCCGATACCCTTTTTCCCTTCCCAATACCGATTCCGATACCTGTGCTCAGGGTATCGGCCGATACCGAGTACTGATCCGTTACCTGTGTGTGTATCTGTATATACAGCTGTTTAAACTACTAGCCCTGTATGAATTGCTAGAATTATTTTATGGTGTGCTTCAGACTTATCCCTTAATAAAACATGAACAAATACATACAATGAACTACTGTATTTATTACAGTATTTTTATGATCTGACATGCATTTGACAGTAATATTATTTATTTTTATTATATTTTTTTATTAAATCTAACACTGCTCACTGAAAAAGGTATTTTAGGTGTACAATATAACTGTATAAAAGACAGTGCAACAAATAAATGGAGGAATATAAAAATATACATATTAATCAGAAAATCACTTTACAACAAAAGTGAAAAATAAGCAACCATCTAGGCATTATTAGTAGTAGTAGAGACGTATTATTATTACATAGAGACGTAGCTAAAGACTGTACAGCAGTAGCCTAATATATTCTGTCAATTTAAAATGTTTTAAACAAAAATGTTATTTTGACGGGTAGCCGTGAAGATATTTCAGTGTCTATGTTCCTTATATGAAAGTTTTCCCAAATGAAACGGTAAATTCTCATGAAGTGACAGTTTATGCGTTCGTGTCCTCATATAGTGACCATAGACTGTGAATATGGACGTAGAGAAACTGGGGGAGGTTGCCGCTTGATAGTGACACACGGCAGAGATTACAAAGACAGCGAGCGTCGTGCGTGTGTGTGCGCGCGGGCACCCGCCATCCACACAGAGACGAAATACTGCTAAACAGCCAGTAAACAGCGGACATAGCCTACTGCTAACACGCTTTCATTTCATCTTCGCTGCTCTAAACAGTGGTTCCTTGTGGCAAAACAGCACAGAAGAACCGTGCAGTGGTTAGGCAAAGCTTGCGGTCATAACTAGGTCTTGTTTAAGAAAATGGTATCGGATCGGTACATGGGTTCAAGTACTCGCCGATACCGATGCCAGATTTTTTGTGGTATCTGTGATATTTCCGATACTAGTATCAGAATCGGAACAACTCTACTAATGAGTGCAATTTAGAGTTCTTTGAACATATTTTTGTTAGCTGGGTATATAAGTATGCATATTCAGATGCAGCTAACGTTTAAAACAAGGTGTTTTAACCGTTCCGTGGACATTCAGAAGTAACGTTTTCTAAACTTAATGGGAATCTTAGCAAAAAGTTATTTTAAACATATTTTTGTTGGCTGGGTATAGCAGAAGAATGCATATTCAGATGCAGCTAACATTTCTCTCACTTCATCCACCATCTTGGATTTATTTTTTCGCTGAACTTGTTGCAGTGTGTATTATGGGATTGATTACTCCGTGAAGGATAAATGCAGTGTAGACTTAGAATGTGGTTTATTTGACAAATCTTAGAAGGCAACATAATTTAATTCCCTTCTTTTTTGAATAACCACAAGCCAAGGACCACTTTTAGTGCCATATAGCACCATTTTAGAGTGTATGGAGGCACCATTTTCAGGCATCATACAGTAAGTGCACACTCACCACGAGTGTGCACTTACTGTATGATGCCTGAAAATGGTGCCTCCATACACTCTAAAATGGTGCTATATGGCACTAAAAGTGGTCCTTGGCTTGTAATCATAGGGGAACCACTTTTGGTGCTATATAGCACCATATCTTAACAGGTTCTGTATATGGTAGTGGTGCTTTATAGCACCTCAGTCATTTAAAGAACCGGTGAAGAACCACTGAAACACCAAGATTTGGTGCCATACAGCACTTAAAGTCGTTCCCCTATGATTATGAGCCAAAGAACCACTTTTAGTGCTATATATCAGCATGTATAGTGAACTTTCAATGGATAAAGTAAGCAGACATGGCTATGAAATATATTGATATTACTATACTTTAAATGCTTTAAATAAAAAAATCCATGAAGGTTTTTTGGAAATTTCCCATCCAGTTCCACCTTGTCGCAAAGATTGCTCCGTTACCCCATATGGAAAAGGCGAGTTCTGCCCCTTCCATCCAGTTCTACATTTCCGCAAAGATTGTGCTATTACCCCCATATGGAGGAGGCAAGTTCCACCCTTCCATACAGTTCCACCTTTCAGCAAAGATTGTTCTGTTACCCCCATATGTAAAAGTCAAGTTCTGCCCTTTCCATCCAGTTCCACCTTGTCGCAAAGATTGTTCTGTTACCCATATGGAAACGGCAAGTTCCGCTCCTTCCATCCAGTTCCACCTTGCCGCAAAGATTGTTCTGTTACCCCCATATGGAAAAGGCAAGTTCTGCCCCTGCTCAGATCTTCACAACAGTTCCTTCCCTTAACAATCAAAAGCAATTTGCTTTTGATGAATTAGACATACTGCATATCCGTTACACATCCCCTTTCCATCAAGCTTTCATTCTTTGCTTCTTTTGTCTCCACACAGATAGTGACCTGTTTCCTCCTGGCCTGGAGAAAGACTCCGAGACTTGCTCCATTGTTTTTGTCTAGCAACCAGGGAGAGAAGAGTATGCTAGACAAGGCATCAGCTGTTGTATGGTGACCGGAGACAAGACAAGAGCCTGCTTTATGAATGCTTCTTTTGCAGATACATCAGAGACTTGCAGTCAAGAGATACAACAGTGTACCGCTTGACTAGAGAATGAATAGCGCGCTTGGCCTGCCACAATGCTCAGCATTCACACCTGTCGGGAAAGATGCCGTTTGCTCTAAATCTTCAAGAAAACCACCAAACTTCAATAGCCTTTCACAGCAACATGAGGCAAGAAAGAGGAGGAGGAACACTGTCAGGATGCTACTAAAGCTGAACACCTCTGTCCTGGTTTGTGGATCACTCATGCACTGATAGACAGGGACATTTTGCCTATGAAATAACCTCAGAGAGACCTTGCAGGCAATCGGACTGTGGACTGTTTTTTAAATTGAGGGCTAAGTTGGACGTCTGTCCAGCCCCAAGGCCCCTACACTGACAGATCAGCCGTTTCGAAGGCCTTTCCATTGATACCACGTCAGCCTAAAGGAATCTAACTAATAATAATTACAAATGCTTTAAAACGAGCAATTGCACACTTTCAATCTTATAAATATACTTTGGAGTCTGGACTGCATCTGTCAGTGACATCACAAAACTAAAGAGGAACACTTCCCAAGGAGCCACTGCAAATCAAAACCAAAAGTCAGTATATTATTAGATTTTTAAAAAAATGTATAAACTGAGGTGAAGGACACAAATAATAAGCAAGTCCCAACCCTGAGGTGATTATAGAATATTTACTTGCTTTCCTTTCTCTCTGTTGGGGAAATGACAGAAAGTGAACGCACCGGTGAATGATAAACTGCTCATGTACCACATTGAGAAAGGCTCTCATTGCAGATACTTTATAATACTTTAGGGTGAATACACTTTTACTGTAACATAAGGCACTCATCCAAGGTGATTATATTTAGATAAAAGATTCAAAATGTTGAGTCTACTTAGGATTGAAGATACCAGGTAATCTTTTAGATTGGGCAGATGAGATAATGCAGTTTGAACTACCATATGCCTATAACGTAACTGGGAAACGGCAGTAAAAGAAACATTAACAATTAGTATTAATTATTATAGGAATAACACCAAAAATGAACATTATGTCAGCATTTACTCACCCTCATGTTGTTTCTAACCTGTTTTTTCTTTCAAATTGTGACTTCAACTAAGCATCAAGTTGCCCATATGACTATATTCAGTCTTCCTACTTCTGATGACTATAAATTTGTGTGTAAAAAAGATCAAAGTTTAAGTTATTACTCACTGATAATTTTCTTCTCCATTGAAGATAAACACTGAATGAATCAGTGAGTGGATGAATCTGATTAATGAACAAATCTCAACAAAACGATCCATTCACGTTTCAAGAAGAGCCAGGATGGGTTTTTTCAGTTACTGAATTAATCTTTGGTCTGATTATCACATAAGATTTAGACGCAATATAACACACAGGTCTTATTTTTTTAAATGTCTTTTCTTTTTTTCAAAACAATGATATGGATTTGGAACGACAGGAGTGAGTAAATTATGACATAATCTCTTTAAAGGTCCCGTTCTTCGTGTTTTTTTTGAAGCTTTGATTGTGTTAACAGTGTGCAATATAACATATGTTCATGTTTCGCGTGTAAAAAAAAAAGTATTTTTCACACAATTTACTTATCTGTATACCGCTGTTTTCACTGTCCTAAAAACGGGCTGATGAGTTCCTTGTTCTATGAAGTCCCTCAGAAATATGTAACGAGTTCTGATTGTGCCAGCGGTTCCCGTGTTGTGATTTGACCGCAGCTTAGCGCACGTTGCACGGAAAGGTCACGCCTCTTAACGGGGTGATGTATGCGCTCAATGATCTCTACAGCGTCCCTGTGAAAGCCAAATAAAAGGTGATTTGACTCCGGGATGAAAATAACAGCGTCTCGACGACATGGCGACAAACACACTCAAACGCAACATTTCCTCGTCTTCTCCACGCAACACGTCCTCTTCTCCACGTGGGACAGCAACAAGACCACGCCCCCTTTTTCGCGTATTCTTGTGGGCGGAGGTTAGTCTGTTCTACTGACGTAATTAAAGCAGGCTGTACCAGGATGTAGTCCAAGCCGGCCGTTCGCTGTAGGCTTTGAAAGGGAACTTCTGTTAAATAAAATATCTCGCTTGGCATTGAACTTTGAGCTTTATAATTGTACAGGTATTATTTATGCTCTAACAGCAACATTACACACTAACTAAAGTTTGAACAATGGCATCATGAAGAACGGGACCTTTAACAATCATTGTAATCTTTTAGCATGGACTTTAGTGTTATTGTTTTCTTGGGCTGTCTTGTTTAACTTTTCCATCTTCATGCCTCACCTCAGTTACAGGGAAGCAGTATGTCAGTGATATGTGACTCAGATCCACAGGGACCTAATTATCAAAGCTTCACAAACAAACATGTACACAACCCCTACGGCTACATGTGCTTTCAACAAACGTATGACACTCGTCTTGGACAAAAAGAAATGGAGTTTGTCTTGGTCCGTGATTATAATGTATGCAATGTAGTTTAAGAGCAGATGCAGTTTGCTGGAACAGCAGTGCTGACTGTGAAGGTAAAGCCACTTACTGGATTGTAAAGACAAGCTGTCTGTCCTGCAACCTTGAGGGTCACAGGGACCACAGAGACAGGCCATTTGTAAAGGAATTAAGGCTTGAGCCCCTGAGCGAGAGGAAAATTGTCTTCTCTAACTACTTAAAATCTTTATTCTCTCTCTACACACATCCATATGGTCTTCCCCAGCCAAATTAGCATACTTTAGACCTAACACAAGTGTTTAAATTAAACCTTGTTTTCATTGTTTGACTACAACATAAATTGATTTTAAGATCAGCTTTATAAATAAAGCTGCGTTTTAATCATTAAGCAGCTTGGTCTGACTCCAGAATGGTGTTTTAAAACCCCACTGAATAATTTGCAACATTCTGTAAAATGTTGCATATTTTGGGGAGTGGGGAGAAGGGATGTGCACACTAAACCCTAACGCTCAAAATAATTGGTTCGAGTAGAGCCAACTCACAATTAACTGAGTGTTTAGAACTTTTAAGTAATCTGAATTGTTTCATTGTTCTGAGTTTTATGAACATGTTTCTTTTCATTTAGACATACTTAAATTTAACTGGGCTGGGATTTATATTTCCCAGCATGCTTTGCCATGACACTCAAAAGGGAGAGTAAATGCTCAAATTAAATGCTATATAATTTTTTGCGCAAGATTAATGTTAAGGTGGAGATTTAGTAGTGTTTAATGTTTTGCTATGGTAGTTTAGACGAGTGGAGCATGTATGAGCTTAGTTTGAGAACAGATAAAAATGTCAAATGTTCTATATTGCTGTACTCATTACAAAGCATTGTGTTACCAATTAGCAAGGTAGCCTTTATTGAATTAGCTAGTTAAAGCTAGCCAAGTTTACGCTTCTAAACTAAATTGATGTAACCGATTGCCTTAAGTTTTGCCACCTTAATCGGGTTTACAGTGCAGTTTAATATTGCTTTTTTTTGTTTGGTGACTTTGATTGCATGTGCATGTGAAAATTAATAATTTGGTCAGTAAAAAAAAGATCCGTTATTTCAGTAATTTCATACAAACTGTTCATCATTTTGAATGGAAAAGTTAATAACCTGTTAATTGGATAATTATAATTTAATGCAGTGAAATTTGTATATAGTATAATTTATATTTGATTTAATTTATATATTTAACAGTACTATTATGGTTTTATAATTTATAAAATTTATGGTGAAAACAGTAAAAAGATCTCCATCTCAAGTCCCCTGCGTTGTGCGCCACATTTTGGTATATTTTAAATAAATAATAGTTTCTACCTATTTTTTTATTTTACTTCCTTTTATTTAGTTAATGTTTATAGCTTTATTTTATTGATATGTGCTACCTTGATGGCATTTGACAAACTTTCATTGAGCATGTGCCCTTCTATTTCACTACCTGAATATTTATGGTGGTTATCAGTTTGAATTTTAAGGTACAAAATCAGATTATGTTCAAGTAGGTTAGTATATTACTGTAATGATAATGTAGTGAAATATACAGGCCACTTTTTTTTTACATGATGCCTGAAACTGTAAATTTCTTATTGTGAATTGAACATAATGTTTTTTGTCATGTTGTGTCAACTGTGCACGTAGCATCTTCTTATCTAATTTCCAACTTGTTTTCTCCAGGAACTCTAGCCAGGTGTCCCCTCAGAGTTGGGACCTGTCCTGAGCACCATTAGCAGTGAACACCATGTCAGAGCTGGATGACTATTCCCCTCCAAGGGGCCACCCCCATCCTGACCCGGCTCGCATCCAGCAGAACCTCCTGGAGGAGCAGGTGGAACTCTGGTGGTTCAATGAGCCAGGCAAATCCTTATTATGCTACTGTGCTTCTGTGGCCTTGATCTTAGGCTGCGGCCTGGGTGGTGTAGGCCTCCTTTCCACCACCACCAGCCTTTCCAGTGAGTGGCGGCTGGGCGCCGGAACCACTCTTTGCCTTCTCGCTCTGGCCGTCCTCCTCAAGCAGTTGCTGAGCTCCGCTGTCCAGGACATGAACTGCGTGCGTAGCAGGCGGCGGATCAACATACTAAAAAGCGGCGGTTTATCTGATGTCCTTATCATGTTGATCACGGGAATCTCTCTGCTCATCTGTGGGGCTGTGCTCCTAGACGTGGCCTTGGCCTACCACATGCCCAAACCCGGCAAGGCGCTGAATGACATGTTTATATCTGGGGTGGTAATGCTGGCAGGTGGGAGTTTCACAGTGTTAGCGGTCAGCGTTTATGCTGCAGTAGTTTTTCTCTTAGAGAGGAAAGGGCCGGGACAGAGACGGTGGGAGAGGACAGTGGGCATCTTCAGCATTTCAGGCCAGATGCAGCAAAGGAGAAGAGAGACAGCTTCAAGTCTGGCCCAACTGATCTAACTGTGGCTACAAAATACATACGCCATTATTTTACTGAACAGGAACTAAAATGCTCTCAAAGAAACTTTGTACCTATTAAACTAAGGCACAAATCACATGTGACATTTACAATTGAGTTTCACAAGCAAACTGATTTAGATTTTGGCTCAAGGTTTCAGGCATTAAGCCTTTGCGGGTTTAAGCACAAACATTCATCCTTTACATGCTTCACTCCAATAAAGTACAGTTAAAAGTACGTAAAAAGCACAAAAACAATCTAAAGTTTGATCTTTAATGAAATGATTTTAGGTAAAACATGCTTTCTTTTCAATGCTACTGGACAACTACATTAAGTGTGTGTGTGTGTGTCCTTGATGGCTTTATTTATACAGGCATACCAAGCACTTGTCCATCTGGGGATGTCTTCAGCTTTTCAGTGACTTTGGTGTGTGTGTGTGTGAGTGAATCATCCGGCTGTCATTTTGCATGCCTGTGATTTTACACTACAACCTGTGCAGGCGAAGCTATGGATCAAATAAAGGATCAGAATGTCAATCTGGAGGATGTGAGCACAGTTTTATTTTATTTTGATTGTAGAAATACACTGAAATTGATATACACTTTGATGCAAATTATTGGTATTTTGTTCTGAAGGGCTTATGTAAAACATTCACATACAGATGGAGATAAACAGATGGCTGGTTGTAGCCATTTAGTGGAAATCTATTTCAATTTGTACGCATAATAAACAAACATTCAGGCTCTGCTGTGACAACTTTGGAGAAATTAGCCTACTACAGAAAAGCTTGCATCAACATAAAACTTCGGACACACCTCATTTAAAGTATATATGAATGTCAGTATATTTATAACCAAATATCAAGCCAAATGGTATTTAAAAAATATCTCAAGCACATATCTCAAGAATATAGTTATTCTGCTAGGACATTTGCTAACTCACATGCTATCGGAATTATCGTAAATATGAGTTTCCTATTCTGTAATTGGACATCTCAAGTCGTATTGGGAGACCGGGGCAATTGTAACAAATTTTGGTCACGTTGTCATTGCTCAAAAACATTTTGAAATATTTGGATCAACATTTTATGTTGGTAACTTGTATTTGTGTTCTACTTGTTAACAGTCACCAAATGTTTTTACAAGCAATGTTAGAGTCACAATATTGATTGAAACATTAGAAGTCAAATGTTACATCTGCCCCCCACATGC
Source organism: Romanogobio albipinnatus (assembly GCA_023566225.1). NCBI lineage: Eukaryota > Metazoa > Chordata > Actinopteri > Cypriniformes > Gobionidae > Romanogobio > Romanogobio albipinnatus. The sequence goes on from CM042250.1 coordinate 20,148,924, forward strand.
GGGGGCTATTTTAACACCATATGGGGGCAATTGTAACAACACATGTAATACCTTTGTATAAATACCAAGGACCACAATAAACAGAGAATTTAGATATAGTTTAAACTATTTAATATCCTTTACAATATGGACAGCGACACTCCCCTTACTGTTTTCCTTGGTCTGAATGGTATGAACAGAGAGTGTACAGGGCCTATACTCAGTAAAATGGATCCAGATTGAGAGGCAAAACCTTTAACCTCTGGACAATGCCACTAAATATATTGATAACACAGTATAGTTCATTCCTTTACATAAATATTTAAACTGAACATAAAAATGTTTTGACGTTATTACATTATTGTTATGACATTAGAATAATTTCTATATTGAGTTTCCATGGTAGGCTACACAAAAATAATAGTAAATATGTTAATAAATATGTTGATCTTATATGGCAGTATTTAAAGTTAAGACAACTTATGATTCAACGCAGTGCTACAATTGCCCCCGACAGTACCACCCCATGACAATCTACCCTGCTAGCTAGAAACAATAAAGCTAATGTTTGACAAAGATATCAAATGTTAGACAACAGAATGGTCATGAAAACAAGACAGATTTCATAGACATGAATGTTTAAGACAATATGAGAAAAATAGATGTAGATGAAAGAAATCACTTTCATGCCATCGCTTTCATAAATGAGTCTTTGCAGAAACTTTACCAAGTATCACTCAGCAGCTTGTCCTTTGGCAGGCAGAGAGGGATCTCCACTGAGCACATGCAAAATGAACATTATGGTTCTATCTCGTTTCTGATTGGTGTAATTTGAGATGTTACAATTGCCCACTAATTGTCTCCTCTACTACACAGAATTTTTATACCCGATTTTTTTCTGACTTGGGCGTGCCATTATTTTTAAACATGGCGGAGAGAAGCTACATCATCTTGTTGTTAATGTAGTGCATTACATATACTGTAGTCATGTGAAAAAGAAAGGACAACCTATTAAATTCAATATATTAGGACCAGGTGCTGGTCATATAATTAGAATATCATCAAAAAGTTGATTTATTTTACTAATTCCATTCAAAAAGTGAAACTTGTAGATTATATTAATTAATTACACACAGACTGATATATAAATGTTTATTTCTTTTAATTTTGATGATTATAACAGACAACTAAGGAAAATCCCAAATTCAGTATCTCAGAAAATTAGAATATTACTTAAGACCAATACAAAGAAAGGATTTTTAGAAATCTTGGCCAACTGAAAAGTATGAACATGGAAAGTATGAGCATGTACAGCACTCAATACTTAGTTGGGGCTCATTTTGCCTGAATTACTGCAGCAATGCGGCGTGGCATGGAGTCGATCAGCCTGTGGCACTGCTCAGGTGTTATGAGAGCCCAGGTTGCTCTGATAGTGGCCTTCAGCTCTTCTGCATTGTTGGGTCTAGCATATGGCATCTTCCTCTTCACAATACCCAATAGATTTTCTATGGGCTGAAGGTCAGGCGAGTTTGCTGGCCAATTAGGAACAGGGATACCATGGTCCGTAAACCCGGTACTGGTTGCTTTGGCACTGTGTGCAGGTGCCAAGTCCTGTTGGAAAATGAAATCTGCATCTCCATAAAGTTGGTCAGCAGCAGGAAGCATGAAGTGCTCTAAAACTTCCTGGTATACGGCTGCGTTGACCTTGAACCTCAGAAAACACAGTGGACCACCACCAGCAGATGACATGGCACCCCAAACCATCACTGACTGTGGAAACTTTACACTGGACCTCAAGCAACGTGGATTGTGTGCCTCTCCTCTCTTCCTCCAGACTCTGGGACCCTGATTTCCAAAGGAAATGCAAAATTTACTTTCATCAGAGAACATAACTTTGGACCACTTTTTTTCCTTTTTGTCTTTAGCCCAGGCGAGACGCTTCTGACGCTGTCTGTTGTTCAAGAGTGGCTTGACACAAGGAATGTGACAGCTGAAACCCATGTCTTGCATATGTCTGTGCGTAGTGGTTCTTGAAGCACTGACTCCAGCTCCAGTCCACTCTTTGTGAATCTCCCCCACATTTTTGAATGGGTTTTGTTTCAAAATCCTCTCCAGGGTGCGGTTATCCCTATTGCTTGTACACTTTTTTCTACCCCATCTTTTCCTTCCCTTCGCCTCTCTATGAATGTGCTTGGACACAGAGCTCTGTGAACAGCCAGCCTCTTTTGCAATGACCTTTTGTGTCTTGCCCTCCTTGTGCAAGGTGTCAATTGTCGTCTTTTGGACAACTGTCAAGTCAGCAGTCTTCCCCATGATTGTGTAGACTACAGAACTAGACTGAGAGACCATTAAAGGCCTTTGCAGGTGTTTTGAGTTAATTAGCTGATTAGAGTGTGGTACGAGGTGTCTTCAATATTGAACCTTTTCACAATATTCTAATTTTCTGAGATAGTGAATTTAGGATTTTCCTTAGTTGTCTGTTATAATCATCAAAATGAAAAGAAATAAACGTTTGAAATATATCAGTCTGTGTGTAATGAATGAATATAATATACAAGTTTCAATTTTTGAATGGAATTAGTGAAATAAATAAACTTTTTGATGATATTCTAATTATATGACCAGCACCTGTAATACAAAATAATCTGATCAAGCTGATCTAGATAGCGCTGTGTTTATTTGATCATCAACTAACATAACCCTAAATGTTGTTAAAGATGAAATATCTTCAATACATTTTGGCTTTAATAAGATGGCCCCAATAAATAGACAAGAATAGACCTGGTGTCTTCCATGATTATTCTTTACGACAACAAAGCATTTGAACTCGATGAGCTCGTAATCACGACTTCAGAAGTGGGAAGTACATTTCCGATGGTATAGGAAGGCAGCACGACTTCATGCACCTCAAACTTCTAAAAATGATCCTGGGAACAGATGGTTAAAAGTCGTTGCAGAAATGGCTCTGAGAAAAGGCCAAGCACGTTTGATTGCAGATGCCACATTGATATTTAATTTTATATGCATTGACTTTCATGCATCAACTCTGTCCAAATACTTTTGGGGAGGCAAAATTCTTTGTGCTCTCTTTGCAAAGCAATCCTTTATTCTCCAAATCACTACTATGTATTATTAAAAATAAATATCAGAAAGCTACTAATTAAATAACAGAAAGCTACTGGCTGGTTAAAATGTTTTTTAGTTTGGTCCCTCTTGTGTGTTTAAGGAATTGTGTTTAAGAAACCATGCAGAGTCATTCATCCATACCATGTCCTTGAAGACAGAAGTAAATTCTGAAAAGGGCCAGTAATGGGCTGAGGGGGACCGTAATCATGGGCATGGGGGTGGCTGGGTCGTGTTGGGCAATGCCTGTTCTTACCCAAACAAGCTGACTATTGTGCAACAGCTGCTCAGTCATCATGTAAACAATAGCTGACTCTGTGACCCATTGTCACCCGTCTATTGGCTTGTCATGTGTTAACGCTGATAAGAATGAAGAGTGCAAAAAATAGCAATGCGTACAACACATATATTCATGGATGATTCGCTCATATTCGTGCCTCAGCATAAAACAGCAATTTATTTCAATAGCTAGAATATCCATAGGTAAATAAAAAAATGAGCCTTTCCATATAGTGCAGAAAATAATCACAAAACGCTTACCAAAACAAAAATCCATTTATTTTCTCACAATGACCTTTAGTTTAGTTGAGCAAAAAAGTTGTCAATAAGAAAAGATCAAAAATACATATTTCAGATTCAGTGTGAAATAAATATCAGATGCTGTCACGCCATTGACCTTTGGTATATAAATGAGGGAGGAAGCTGTTTTGACACGACAAATAATATATTCTGCTGCCTCTGCAGAGGGGGCAGACAGTATTCCACACACACACACACACACAAATACACGTCGAACTGATAAAACAAGTGGTGCAATGCATGCCGAATGAAAAAAAGGGAAGGATTTTCCCAGTGTGAACACTTAAAATGACATACAAAAAATCATGTGTGACCAGATGTTTTGACTGCTGAGGATTAAAGAAACAAACACGATCATAATTAATAAAGCATTAACACGCAGCTGTGTTTTTGCTGCTTGGTTCATAGTAATGCCATTAAGCATTTCCACTTTTTATTTTACCTTTAAAAGTGTCTAGACATTCGTGGTATTTTGAGTGAGCACAAACAAACCAAACCAAAGATAAAGATACGGGCTACTGTGGTGAATATAGTGTTACTGTGCCGTCCTAACAGTACGCTGCCTTATTAATCATTGATTTTGAGCACAAAGTATTAATTTCAATGGGCCTGTGGTTATGTTTACAGCTCTACAGACATAAGATCATATCACACTGAGAGATAGTCCCTCCACCTACAGCAGAAATGAAAATAAGCGGCTTAAGTTAACATCTGACAAGTTAAAGGGATAGTTCACCCAAAACAAAACAAAAAAATTCTGTCACCATTTACTCACCCTCATGTTGTTCCAAACCTGTACAGTGTTATTTTAGTATCATACTATTATAGTCCTTATTAATATTTTGAATTAGATTAGATTTTTATGGTTTCTGTTTTTCATTTAGTTGAAGCAAATTTGTTGTGTTTTTGGTCATTTTTATTAGTTTTTTTGTCACACTTTATATTAGGTGTCTTTAACTACTGTGTACTTACATAAAATAATAAGTACAATGTACTTATTGTGTTCATGTTGTATATCAAAACACTTTTGCTGCTATTGAGGTGGGATACGGATAAGGTTAGGGACAGGTTTGGTGGTATGGTTAGGTTTGAGGGTGGGTTAAAATGTAAGGTAAGGGTCAACAGTGTAATTATATATGTAATTACAGAAATTAATTACAGATATTATTACATGCAGGTAATTAATAATAAAAGTACAATGTAAAAACATGTATGTAATGCACTGTATCAAATTATTAATATAAATGTCAGTACATAGTAGTTAAAGACACCTAATGTGAGTGGGAGTGTTTTTTTAAGTACGTCTATATATTTTTTTTATAAGTTTTAGTTTATTTAGTTTTAATTATTCTGGTACTTAAATTTAAACTAAATGGAAATCAGAAATGTTTCTTGGCAACTAGCTGAAATAAAATAATTTACATTTTTTATGGTTTTAGTTTTAGTTAACGATAATAACACTTAACCTGTGTGATTTTTTTGTTCTTATGTGGAACATAAAATAATATATTTTGAATGTTTCAATTGCTTTTGTTTATAATGAAAGCCAATGGGGTCCAAAATAACAACAACATTGGACCCTATTTTATTGTATGGACAAAAAGAAATGTGTTTATCGTGTTTAAATAGAAGAAATACATACATGGTTTGGAACAATATGAAAAAATCTCTTTAAATAGAACATTTATAGGTCCACCTCTGGATTATAATCCAAAATCAATTGTGTTTTTATAGTCAATCAATCAGAGTTTCTCAGTAACTTTGCGGTCTGACTTCCTTGTGTAATTTGTAAAACCTGATCTCGGACAAAAGCAACAGGGAGGCTACAGCCATCTGACTGCTGTGTGTAAGGCAGTAGTTGTCTCGCTGATGAAACAGGAAGGATAGAACACACAACATACACAGGCGCTGTCCTCTCTCAGTTGGTCCTCAGTTGATAATCTGTCAAAATGTTCAAGCAAAGTCAGAAAAGTACAACTAATTAATTGCATTGAAAGTTTATTTGAAGGCATTTGAATATGTTATTGACATTTGGCTGTCTGGATATATCTGAAGAATCCCATTGTGGCTTGATGTCTGCTCTGCATTTCTTATGAATAAGTGAAGAGGGCTGAAGGATTAGTGACTCTCTCTCCTCTGGTGTCGCTGATGCAAATGGAAAGCTGATAGTCTACACTATTTCAAACTGTGTGTGTGTGTGTGTGTGTGTGTGTGTGTGTGTGTGTGTGTGTGTGTGTGTGTGTGTGTGTGTGTGTGTGTGTGTGTGTGTGTGTGTGTGTGTGTGTGTGTGTGTGTGTGTGTGTGTGTGTGTGTGTGTGTGTCAGAAGACAGAGTAAGGCTCATGTTCACTGAACTCTTAATGCAGGGTGAAGGTAAACTTTATATCAGAATGATATTTGAAAAAGTGTATGACGGTGTGTGTGAGAGGGAATTTCTGAATGTGTCTCACCTCCACTCTGAGTAATATAACGCACCCACGGTAATGCGTGGTATCCACTCTTCTCGATAATCTTTAAGTATCGCACCTGTGTTTGTTACCAAACATAAACAAAACACAAAAATAAAATTATGTCTACCACATAGTGACTATTATCAATAAATATTTTGTGAGATGAATGTGTGTTTTGTGTGTTGCACCTGAATGCCCGACACTGTGAAATATGGAATCTCAAAATTCACTGTGATTGGTCGCTTGGCCTCGAGTTCATTACTTTCCACACTTGGCAGTCCAAAATGAGCTCGCATCATGAACTCTTTCCCGCCCTTCAACGAGTAAAGATATATCATTAGTTTTTGACACATCTAACTGTCTAATTAGAACTGCAAAATTCATCACTTCAGTAATAATTCCTAATTAACAGTTTGGATTTAAGTGTTCTAAGTCATGGTTGATACACATTTTCCTCTATTTTCAACGTTGCCACTGCACAAAACTCCAGGACCGACTTATAGCCTTTTCAAGCCTCAGACATCATCAGTATTTGAAAAACATTCTTGATTAAATGTCCCACATGTCTGTCTTAGAAAGAAAAAAAGATGAAAAGCTGCAAATATCTAGTGGTAATGATAAGGCACAAAATTATTCATTTAGTATGTCTTTGCTTGCACTATGTTTGATGTCTTTGGCAAGCATTTCATTTTTTTTATATTTTTTTAAATGTATGCTCCTTTGGCAGACACTTTCTCTATATTTTGCATACATTCTCACTCTCTGTATTGTTTTTATGGGCTTTTGCCTTCAATTATAAAGGCAATTTACATTACTTTGCGCCAGACGCCTTTATCCATAAGTGACTTACAAATGAGGTGGGCAATAGAAGCAATCAAACCAACAATAGGGCAACAATATGCAAGTGCTGTGACTAGTCCCAGTTAGTCTAGCACAGTACATGTAGCAAGTTTTTTTTTAACCATCATCCTTCTCTCGGGTCATTTTGACCCGAAACTCATTTTTAAAAATTGAAGACCCTAGGACTTTTGTTGCACTTGAACAATACACACAACAAATTGACTGGATTCGAGGAGTTTTGTGGTTGAAAAAAAAAAAAAAAAAAAGTAACAAATCCTCCCCTCGCAAGTCAATTTTACCCCCATATGAATGAATGGAATGCAAGGTATTCTTCAGTACTCATAGAAAAACCTAAACATGCTAAAACTTGACCAAAAAATATTTTATGTCTACATGTGTAACTGAATGCATACTAAAGAGTAACTGACTTTAAGACCCAGCGGAACAGCTAATTTGCTCCATATAGGGCTATAAGGCCATCTAGTGGCAAGAGTCATGAAATATCATGTTATATATTTTTTTTCCACAAGAGGTCGGCAAAGACACCCATTGTATGATATTTTAAGCTGAATTAAAAGGGTTATGCTAGCCTGACAAACCAGACCCACATCAAGATGTTGAGTCTGGGAACACACCATTGGCAGGGCTCAATCCGAGGGGCGGGATAAATGGTTGTCTTTCAAATTCCCTCTGCACGCAATAGGATAGTTCTACAACCAACCAGAGCAACGAAGAAAGTGAAGCAGAGCTAGTTGATAGATTAAACTTTTGCCGTATCCGGTCGGCAAAACTCCGAACACATCTTCCTTTCCTAAGAATGACTTCAGTGCCGTTCTTTGTTCTTTTCTCAAAGAAAAGCTTAACTCCAAGTCTTCCAGAGTCGCGGCCAAAGCCGATTCGAAAGACCGCTGTTCGCCAGCTTCTTTGTTTACAAGTAGCACGCGGAACCGCTGCAACTCTGCCGTCATTATGTTAAGCCCGCCCACTGACTCTATACACAATGTGATTGGCCTGACCAGTGTTTGGTTTTTCCAGCTCACAAGCCAACGGAGAGTTGCTAGACTACCCTGGCTGCAAATTATATGTGCTGCCGCTAGGGTGCGTCTAGATTTATAGGCTGGGGTTATGCATGAAATTGTGTGATTTTGAATTTAAGTTGAAAGAATATGCTTAAATTATTATTTATTTATTAATCAAATCTAGTAAATTAGAGGTAAATAAAAATAAATAAATAAAATATTTTGTTACAAAGTGTGAGGGAAGGATGAGGGTTAAATAAGACAAAGGGTAAGAAATAAACAAAAATAAATTAAAGGGAATAAATAAGAATTAAAGAATTAATTGTCTAAAAGAAATAAGTTAATAAAAAAATAATAAAAATATATACACAACAAACTTTTTCCAGCAATATAAACAGATTTTTTTTTTTAAATAAAATAAATAAAAACATATAAAACAACAAAAAAATATGGAAGAAATATATAAACTGTAAAAAAAATATTATATCACAGCAGATGTTTGCTTGTATTTTTGGAGGGCTGTTAAAAGTGTGAAAATAGACTTTCTGTGAAATCAAAGATTATCAGATTTTTTTTTAATCTCAAAAAAAGATTTTCAGAAATCTGAAAAATAGATCAAATAACCTGAAGTGATTTGAAGCGACACAAAGATCTCAAACATCTTGCAAAACATATGAATGATACTTACAGGGAAGGACTTAATGTTCCATTCTACAGCACTCTTCTCAGGAACCCATTTAGCCTGGCCTGTGGTGGTCTTAAATTTGGGGGAGTCAGCGTCACTTGGAACAGGAACTAAGATGGACACATTGTTGGCAGTGGAGCGGCTCTTGAACTGACTGCGGGCCTGGAGAACAGATGGAGGAACTATAGCACAACTTCACACTCCAAGTAAAACTTCCAAAGCTACATTTTCAGAAAGTAAAGTTTCAGTATGACAAGGGCAATAGGACAAAGCATATTTATATCAGAATCTGACAAGTCTTTGGACACAGCTCAGGTAAACTCTGAGCCATTCCCCAGGACAGAAGCCTGAAAGCTAATTACTGAAACCAGGGAGTGTGCTGGAGGAGGCAAAGCAAGAATCGGTGGAGTGTGTAGATTGTGTATATGTGTGCAGCTCTACCTTAACCTTGATCTCTACTCGACTGTGAGAAAACTTCTCTATTACGCTCTCAATCCATATTAGAGGCTTCACCTGTCAGAACAGAGGAGTGACAGAAAATAACAGAGCAGTGAGTCTGCTGCCGCTTATTGAGCCACTGACTTGCCTTTTTGACATGCAATCTTCTTAAATGAATTCAATAGAGTAATATTTCCCAACAGCATAACATCATCTATGATAACAATAAGAAATGTTTCTTGACCGCCAAATTAGCATATTAGGAGGCTTTCTGAAGATCATGTGACACTGGAGAAATGGCTGCTGAAAATTAAGCTTTGTCATCACAAAAATAAAGTTATTTTAAATTGTAATAATATTTCACAATATTACAGTTTTCACTGTATTTTTGAGCCTGGTGAGCAAAAAAGATTTTTAAAAAATTGTAATGACCCCAAACTTTCACACTAGCACTTTTGGTGCGCACCCGGGTTCGATTCGGTTCGCTTGGATGATGTGAACGTTGTCTTCCGAACTCGAGTGCGCACACATGAACCGTACCCGAGTCTGCTTAAAAAGGGGGTCTGGGTTCGGTTCATGTGAACTCCAGTATGGTTCGCTGCTGATGTGAACGCAATCATACTAAATCAGAGAAGTGAACCATTATTAATGATGTATGATTTGATAAAAATGTGTGTTTGTGTGAGTTTCACTCATTTTCCTGGCGAGCGTGACTGACGTACTGCAAGCAGAGAGCTGTAGATCTCATTTCTGCTCGCCTTCAGTATTCTTTAGAGCATTTGCATTTGTGTCATTGACAAGTGTCATTACATACTGAAGCTTTGGTAACAAAACCAACGGTTCAAAAACAAAAATATAAAAGTGAGATGAGCAAAGCTATGCATTTTGCCACCTTCTCGCTCGCCGTCGTTACCAAGCAACGGGGTAAACAGCTGCTGCTTTGATGATGCAAACGCACCCCGGTTTGGACCCAAATAATATCATATGAACACAGTCCAGCAGGCAATCGAACTCGGGTTCAGTCCAGGCAATCGAATCAAGTGTGAAAGCACCCTTTGTGTATATATATTGTCAGTTATCATCTTTGAAATAAAAACAATTACATTTGAAAGCAATTTTGTATAAAAAAATGTCTTTAAACAATGAGCAATGAATCAAAAAAGGTGATAAAAAAGTGATGTAACTACTTGCAGTTTATTGCTCACACTGGAAGTGGAAGATATATTTGAATGCTTTACATGGCATATACTGCAGAAATAATAAGAGTAGTATGCTATTCCAAACATTTCATGTTTTTGCTTTGGTCTTTCAATTGAAAATTCTTTTAATTTAAAATTCTTTGTATGGGTTTTGCTTTGAAGCTCTTATCATATTCACGTTCTTTGATTCTTGCATGTTTTTATTTAAATAAAGCTCTCTTAGACCTCATCACTACAAAGGCGCAAAAATGTATAATACCAAATGCTTTGTAACTACGTTACAAATCAACCCGTCATTACACATATGCACTAAACGCGTGATTACCACACATTTCTATGACATCTATCTTTGACATCAACTCATTGATTAAAGAGTTGTGTAGATGCAGCACTGACCGTGGTGTTGAGTCTGTAAGACATGAGTTCGGATTCTCCATCAGGTGGGATGAAAGAGATAGTCCGGTCGTTCTCGAAGCGAGAGAGACGCACACACTGATGAAATTTCACATCTTCCAGCTCCACAGTCTTACTCTTCTCTCCTGTGAGAAAGAAAACAGAAGCCCAGAAGGAGAGCGGGGTGAATTCTAATATAAGAAAAGTGGTCGCTGATTATTATAATTTGAGTAAAGCTAGTTAATCAAGTTGAAAGCTGCACACGCACACACCATATTCACACACAGAGCATCCTAATGTGTTTCCTGGAAATTGCAAACAATAGCACTTTTGCGCACCCAGGTAAGTGTGAAGGTAGTTTATTTGTTTGACCTCAGCATAGAGAAAGGCAGTGACTACAGAAGAGCTTCTTAATGACTCAGGGACTCTGAGCCCCGAACCTCACTAATACCACAGAGCTGTGGGATTTCACCAGCGCACTCACAGCAGGAATGTGTGTGAGCGTGAGCCTCTCTTCATATTTATGAATGTATTCTGCTCCATCCAGGAGTGACATTTACAGTGGAACATGAAAGAGCGCTCAGAGGTTTGAGCTGGAACACAGAGGTCAGATCAGAAGCTTTGGGTGTCTGTGTCCTCTGCCGCAGATGAGACGTACTGGGAGCCGCTGCAGCACCTAATGATGACATCAACCGCAGGGACTAAAGGTCAGGAAGGGGTTAGGATGCTCTCTTATAGCTCTCTGATTGGCTCCCCAGGGTCCACAGGCAGAGGCTTCAGAGAAAGTGATTGGTCTTCAGAACCTGAGGTACACTTTTAGGTACACATCTTTTGCCGCAGCAGTAAAAGTGCTCTAAAGATAATGTTCCATATATTACTATAATTAGAAAAATACATAATACATAAAATATAAGCTCCAGCATGCCTGCGACCCTATAGTAATACAATTTCACTTCCATTAGAGCACAACACACTTGATATTGTCTAATAATGCTGGGTAACATGATCATTAGATTTTACACAAACTTGTCAAGCTTATATTAGCTAGAGTGCTACTGTCATTAAAGCAAATAAAGACAAACCCCTTTTTATACTAATTAAATCAAAATGTTACTCAAAATATAATCCTAAATATAATTTGTAATGTTTGTCCATTAAATTAGATAAAAGAAAAAAAATACTAGTTTATAATGTGAAAATGTGTGTAATCATAGAATCATTTCATATCAACATCAACATTATTACAAAGAAGACTTGATGTCCTATATTTTAACCTTCACAATAGAAAAACTTGCATTTCCAAGGTTGAGCCTGTAGAGGACAGTGTTTCACTTGTCTAATTTTCATTCTACTGCTGAGCTGAGGAGAGATACTTCTGGGTTCATATTAGGGCTTAGACTGCAAGGACAGGATGCCACCTTCTTCCTTCAGCTATGGTTGTAATAGTTTGTGGCATAGTTCAACTTTATAGTGGGAAGCGTACAGGAAACTAGTAGGTTGATTTCACTTCCCTGAAACCATATCTGATAAAAAAACAATTTCCTGTAGAAGTAAAATGAATTGGTGACTTGTAATGTCTATGAAATGTTAGCAAGCTGCAGCAAAGCTTGGATACTAAATGCATCAAATTTATGCATTTAAAATTGACTAAATGTAATGCTTTAATTGATCATTAAAGGTACACTATGTATCTTTTCTTTGTGAAAAATTGAACAAAACCAAATTTAAATAATGAGTCAATACACCATCAATCCTTCTTCCAAAATGTGTTTTTGTCCTACCCTGAAGTCTGTTATAAGTGTTTATTTTTTAGACTGAGATGGATACTTTTCAAGCAAAATTGCGTACTTTCGTCTGCGTGCGTCTTATCGTATCCGTAAATAGAGAAAAGCTGCTACTTTGACGCATATGGGAGTGGCATAGGTTAGTTGTCACAACAAGCGAGAAAGATTGACATGGAGCACGCTAAATCTTGAACCTCCAGGGAATCCCCTGTTGTATAAATAAACAAAACGTCAAACAGAGGAGAGTCTGCTGGCAAAAAAAGAACGCAACAGCTCGTAATAAAAGGAGAATCAACATTGGCTTGGCTTTTCGGAGATGACGAGAACTGAGGATTTGAAATGTTGTAAAAGTGGCACGGAGACAACATTTTTATTACTTAGGCGCCTAAGGTCAAGTATAAGTATAGCTACAATAATATCTAGCTTCTGACAGACCGCCTTCCGTATTCAACCTGCGCAGAAAGTGTAAAGCCTCTTGCGGTTCAAAACGTGTTCTAGTGATACGTCACGCCAGTTACACTTTTTCATAAGCTAAATATGGAAGGCGGTCTGCCGGAAGCTAGATATTTTACATTATAAAGTTAGTTGTTTAACCGCTAGAGGGCCAAAAGTTAAATTGTGTACCCTTTAATTTACAGCTATTAACAGAATAGCATTGCTCCATTTGATAGTAAATCTGGAGCGCTCCTGTTCTAGAATGCATAGCTGCAGTTATAAAGCACATGCAGAATGCATTACTGAATCCTGGTCTACTGTGAAACTAACTCCCGCTGGGCTAGGCCTGGGGTGGGGATTTACCAAGAAAATCAGATGAATGGAATTCACCTAACAAGTGCAAATGAGAGAGATACTTTATGTAAAATAGGTTGAAACAATCAATTTACTGCTTAACTATGAGCCCTGGAAATAGGTCACATTCTACACTACGAAAAAAAAAAAGTCAATAAAATAAAATGTGAATTTATGGCTGAAATGTGCAATTTTGGTGGACATTTGTGTCACCAAAAGGAACTGCAAAAATGACTGAAAAATCTGACCTCCATCTGCAATTGCTCAGAAACGAATAGCCACGCCCCAAAATGCCATTGGTTGAGCCAATGTTGCTACTGCCACAGAGCGGGAATCAGCCTACAAATAGGTTACTTATAGTTGTGTCTGCATTTCAAGCTGCATTTTTACATTGAAAAAAATATGCATTTTGGTTCTCAAGACGGTTTACTGATAGTTGTGTGTACTCACGGCCGGTGATCTCGAACAGCACTTTGTCATTGAGCCCAAGTCTTAACTCAGGCATGCCTGACAAAACGACTTTGAGTTTGATGGAGCCCAAAATCTCGCTTCGTAGAACACTGCCTGTAGCACTGACCTATAGCGAACAAAACAGAGAAGATAAATGCAAAGCACAATCAAGAGTGGCAAGGTGCGATATTGCATCATCACCATTACTGTCATCTACAATTTATTATGCTCTGTCGGGCAAGGCAGTAACCGTGTGATTTGTGCTATAATGCTTTTGGAAAGTGAGGGGTAGAAGTATGCTGTAATAACGAATATGAGAATATAATATATTATATTATGCTAAAATATTAAAAGGATACAAGCTGGACTCTGAAGATAGATCTAAACCTTAAAAAAGTCCACATCGAGTCAATACCTCTGAGGGTTCTCAGAAACAAGAGCCAGAAAAAGCCAGAGCGAGAAAGCTGCACGGATGAATAGTAATGCAGAATTAGAAAGCAATGAGATGTGATTTAGCTCTTAATCAGAAGAGAGGTGCTGCTCAGCGCTACTGTCTGCCAGAGTTTAGACCCTGACTCTGAAAAGCGCTAATGAATCCATCAAAGGGGGGGGGGGGGGGGGGGGGCGGGGTTGGGGGTGTTAAAGAGCAGAAAAGAAAGGCAACAAGAAAAGACGGCAGATGCTTCCTCCCTCTCTCAATCTAAGGAAGTCTGGAGACCTGACCCTTGAACCTGAAAACATGAAGGAGGTCGGCTGATGGAGTGATAGCGTGGGCTGTTTGATGTCTGCACTGAATAAGCCAGTCCAGTATGTGGGAAGCTGTTTTTTTTAGTAATGTGCTCATTTTTATACTTTCACTATTATATATAAGAGTTACTTTTTTTTTGTAATTGTATTTATTGCAATTTATTTACTTAAAACTTTTTTTCATTGCATTTATTTGACCAAAAAATACAGTAAAAGTCAAAAACTGTGACAATTTAAAATAGTTGTTTCTATTTTAATACATTTTAAAATGTCATTTATTGAAATATATTTAGTTTCACATTATCCTTCAGAAATCATTCCAATATGCTGATTTGGTGCTCAAAATCATTTCTTATTATCATCAATGTTGAAAACAATTAGACTGTTTAATATTTTTGGATATTATTTTTGGATGTGGAAAGTGTGACATTTTCTCAGGATTATTTGATTAATAGAAAGTTCAAAAGAACAACATTTATTTAAAATAGAAAGAAAAAAAATAGTAAATTACTTGCACCCACGCATTTTCAATATAATAATTAAAATTAATATAAGCAGCATCTACAATGACTGTAATTTTATCAGTTAGAATGTATTCCTGAATCTTTTGTTAGTCCTTGAACGACATAGTACCTATTCCCAACCATATCCATTAAATAGCCCTAAAATAATAAGGGATGTCATAGGATGAAGAATGATGTTGAAGCCTCAACCCTAAAGGCCTGTTCACACCGGGACGATTTTTGCGCGCGTTTATCGCCAACGTTTAACGCCTTGTGACTACACAAAGGCACCAATGTGAGTGTGCACACCGACGCGCAGAACGGCAGGCATGAAAGCGGCATTTTAAAAAAAACCGCCTTGGGTTCATTTTTTTTACTTTGACGCAGCGCGTTAAAAACTATCCGACCAATGAGATCAACGCTTTTGTTCACGTGCCTGGAGCTGCTGAAGTGACAGTAAGACAGGACTTGGTGGCGCTTAAGCACAAAACGGTCTTGCCGAGCACACACTGATACGACGAAGAAGTAGTAAGTAGACAAAGGCCCTGTCCCAAATGGCAAACTTCATGTGTACTTTCGGTCTTGTGGACTTACAATGGCCGCTGTGTGCTCGTGTCAGTTAAGTCCATGAGACCGCAGGGTGTCCCATTTGTCATTTTAGATCTCAGAAGGGCACTTCTGCCAAGCCCCCACTGGTGCGGGTTACGCAGTGGACTTCTTCCCGGCAGTCAAAGCGGCATTACGTCGTGAAAGTGCGGACTCAGAGGAAGACCGTGAAGGTGTAGGGTTCCATAGAAGAATATGAGCTACTAATGCTGCTTTCCAGTTAGCAAAAAGTGTGTGAATGGTTTTGGCCATAGACATAATATGTCTATGGTTTTGGCAAGCACGTAAATACTGTCTCTCTTCTTCTTCAGTGTGACAAGCTACAACACCACCTTGTGTATCGGGAGTGCTATCTACTGAATTTGCACGTTCACTCAGCGCATTGCCAGTGAAAATCGCTTGGGTGTGAACACTCAAGACGTGCCGAAAAACGTCACGAAAAATGCTGGCGATAAGCGCGTGCAATATTCGTCCCAGTGTGTACAGGCCTTAAACCACGCCTAAAGTCTGATTGAAGAGTATTGTCCCTTTAGTATAATAAAGTCAGCTCACCAATAGATTAACAGACTCAATGACATCCATGAAGACTTCATTTTTCCTGTATTTGATGCCCTCCGACCTCCATGACACAGCATTTGTTACTGTAGCTGGAGGCCGTGGCGCTCCCACCTCCAGTTTATGCCCCTGTTGGGTGATGTACCTGTCGTGGAAGTGATAAAAGGTCATTAGGTCATGGTAACATTTACAATGACCAACAGTTAGCATAACAGATATATATACTATATATACTATCATATATATATATATATATATATATATATATATATATATATATATATATATATATATATATATATATATATATATATATATATATATATATATATATATATATATATATATATATATATAATCATCTTGTATTATATGCAGATTAATTATTATATCAGGCCAACAGTGCATGTCGGCTGCTATTACTGTGATGAACATTATGTCATGGCGTCAATCTGTCATCTGTCACAGACTTAACTTTACAGATCTATTTAGATTTCAATTAAAAGGAGTCAGTGAAGCAAGTAACTTCAGTAGGTATGTAAACAGACCTCTGGTGTTAGAATGCTGAGAGAACAAGGACTCATGGGAAGAACATGGCTGCCCCAGGGACAAACAGGCTGAAAAACACCTGACCTTGTTTGTCTTTTTTTTCTCATCACTTATATTATATTACTGTAATGTTTTTCTTCATCACACATCCTTCACCTCTTACACATGAAAAACACGAATGCAAAAAGAAATCTGTGTTTAACACTAACATTACAGTGTTCAATCTGCCCTGATTAACATAAGAATCCTATTAAAAACACCAAAACAAACCACTAAATATTCAAAACACAAGTTTCCTCATTCATTCCAAATCGTTTCTGTGTCAATGTTGTTTTTAGGTCTATGAACTGTAGATGTGTACATGTGTGTGCTCAAACCTCAAGTGTCTCCAGCTGACAGGGTATTGTGTTGCTGTCAGTGGGAGCTAGCAATAATTAGCTATCCGCTAAGTGGTTGCTTGCAGAGCCAGGAAACTGATAAGATGTTTATGAACTGACATACAAATTATATGTACTATTTTTTTGTTTGTTCTTTAGCCTTTTTATAATTTGCTGGACAAGAATTTATATTATGTAAGAATGTATATTGTTTTCCTGTTATATTGTTTAGTTAGCAATAGAATGTTCTAATTTTATGTGACTTTTTAAAGTGTCAGCTAAAAATGCTATATAATGTAAATGTATTACAACTATTGTTGTTAGAATTAGTAACATGGTCACTTGCATGACACAGCTGGTCATGTGATATTACCATGACTGCATGTCTTCATCTCATCTAAGTGCACATCATTTTAATGATATTTATAATTTCATTTATTCATGGAAAAATATTTTTAATTAGCTAAATGAGTATATCGAAATATACCCCCGGTAAAATTTAAAGTCATGATAAAATGGAAGTCAGATATTTTTCTTCGTATTGAGATATAGAGAAGTCTGTCGTTCCATTTGGAGATCAAATTATGATATTAAAAACAAATAAAAAATTTTTTTAGCATATGCATGTAAAGAAAATAGATAGGATGCATTTTCCTTTCATGCCAACTTTTAAAATGTCTCTTTATGCTTACATACTTCATTACATTTCTCTGGTCCAAGCATCTCTCGGTTTGTTATAAAAAAAAATATTTACTGCATTTTGTCAAACTGTGCTCTCTGCACAAAGCATACACAGTGACTTATGAATAGCACTGAGCTTGAATAGTGAATGGTTGCTGTTAGTTAAGGATGAATAGTGTTCTCTGAGTAGTGATGGTTGAATGGTGAGTCTGTCAGAACTTACTCTAGTAAGATCTTGCTGTCAGTGGTCTGAGGGAATCCAAAGTCCATGACTTCATCCATTAGCTCATATACTGTCACAAAATTGTCTCGAATACTCTCTTCTTCAAGTGACTTGAAATATTCAATGAAAACCTGCAATCAAATGGCCAATACAAGACTACTATAAATGTACATACATTTGGTAAGGATATATTATAGTGAGGAAATGTGCTATGGCTATATATGTGCTATAGTTTTTTTTTAGGGTATTGATGTTTACACTGTCAACAAGATTGTGCTGTGCAAGGTTTTATTGAAGGCATTGTCATGGTGATAGATGTTAAACTCACTAACCTCGACTAATTTGTACAGGAAGGAGTATACAAGAGCAGCATTGGTATTCTTCTTTGTTACTGCAACCACTGAGTAAAATCTGTTAAGTGGTTAATACACTAAAATTTGCAGAGCTATTACTGTACAACAGTAGGACAAATGTTCACAAAAGAAGTGCATTTACAAGCGTATATGGAGGATACAGTACAGGTTGCTGTGCTTGATCCAGAGGAAGTGGGTGGAGCCATGAACAATCACAGGTGATAAATCTGCATCTTCCTCTCTTTTCAACATTATGGGCATGAAGTTGTCAATCACATTGGCATCTATGTTGCCCATGTAGTTCCGGCATATGAGCACCTTAGAGATGGAAACAAAGTTGAAAGCATAGGAGCATCCCAATTCTGCTCCTTGAAGACCCCCATCGCTCTTTTTAGGGGAAAACTGACAGACATGGATTTTATTTTTTGTTTTATTTATTTGAGCAGATAAGATATAATGGTAACACTTTACAATAAGGTTCATTAGTTAACATTAGTTAACTACATTAGTTAACATGAACTTGCACTTATAAAGCATTTATTTATCTTTGTTAATGTTAATTTCAACATTTACTAATGCATTATTAAAATCTTGTTAACATTAGTTAATGCACCGTGAACTACCATGAACAGCTGTTTATATGAACTAACGTTAACAAAGATTAACTAATGCTGAACAGAGGTGTTGTTCATGGTTAGTTCATGTTAACTAATGCATTAACTAATTATTGTAAAGTGTTACCGATATAATTTATCCATGAACTGCAAACCTTGAGGTTCTCTCTGTGAATACAGAGAATCTTTTGTTTTTCTTAAATATGTTTTAGCATCATCCATCACACAAAATGGAGTCCTTTGCCCTTAAAAGTCAACATTTGTATTGAATTCTCAGGCCAAAAGGACACAAGGTTTAATTGCATAGGCTCAAATCAGCCTGAGGAAATGTTAACAGCACAATCAATACGTGTTATCAACCAATATCTATACTAATATCTCTACTAATCAAGATGCAATCAAAATGCTTAATGTCCTGGTCACTTTACAGGTGCATGAAGGTAAACCTAAAGGATCAGGGAAGTCAGACTTTAACATGGCTTTGGTGTTAAGGTATTCCTTCAGATGGAGATATTGGATTGCTCTAGGCCACAGACAAGACTGCTTTCATCAGCACTACCAAAATCCAGGGGTATATTGAAAGGTAATCCATTCCACTGGGACCCTGGGGCTCTGTTTTCATGGAAAACACTCCTATACAAACTAATGTGTTCTGAGCTTCTCTCTATATATAACTATCTGTATATTATCTTATATGTATATGTGTGTAAAATAATAATAATAATTTTATATATATATATATATATATATATATATATATATTACAGAGGTAGGTTTTTGGACATACACATTTTTTTAGCAGAAGCAACTTTTAAATAGGCAGCACTTAAAAATAGAAATATGCAATATATGAAACATGAACACTGCAACTGCCTTTAGTGAAAGTGCTGTTTACTAAGAGTGTGACGTGGAGTGTATCAGACTTCCATATTGACATCATTAGTTGTTTTTAGAAACCTTTAAGTACTTTCGCAAACGATTTTTAAAACTTTAAACCCTATATTTAGCTATACGTTTCAAATAAAGTGATACTAGAGAGTATGAACTGTACGACCTTCCTCCGACAGGTGCACGCGCTCTTACCTTGCCTTTCAAGTCCAGGATGAAGATCGCGGACGCTGCCATCCTTATCAAAGCTGTTGTGTGACAAGACGCAACTGACAGATGTTGAAGTTTCGTCAATATTGGTAAAGTTTAATCACTCGAAATGAAGACAGATCTTCCCCATCCCTTATACACACATCTTCCGGGTTTGGAGGCGTCTAACCGGTTGTGCAGCTTGAGCGTGTTGCTGTGCTGTACACTGACAGACGCGACGCGTCAAAACTAGTACACACTGCCATTAAAGAAAACGATTCACGCTGTTCATGTTTTGACGCGTCGTTCGATTGCTGTATAGAAGCGGTGTGACGTAACTTCAACTACTTTCAGATGACGAGACAATTCTTTGTTAAACAGTTGACACAAATAAAAAAAAGCATACTAACACTGCATTTGTTTAGGATAATGTGAATACCATGGAATATTTAATTTGTGTTACATACCATTTATAAAAAAATATCCATATTTATAATAATAATAATGTCAACAATAAAATTGTAATCATTAATCTCTAGGCAATAAAGTGCACAACGGCGGCGCCCAGTGGTCAATAAAAGAAAAACATTTTTTTAAAAATGAAGAAAAATTTTGAAATAAAGGGAAGCATACAAAAGACAAAATGCAATTAATAGTAAATGTAAATGCAAATTCGAGAAGGACACATTTTTAAACGTTAATGATTATTAATATCATGATTTAAAATAAAGTTTTATTTAAAAAAAACTTTCATTAATAACGTTAAAGCAGCACTAGGTAACTTTTCAACCTTCATAATATATTTTCAAGACTCTTGTGATGATACTTCGACTTACAATAGGTTGAATGACACGTCTGCCATAGCCTGACGGGGTCTGTATCGTTTTTAATCGTACTTTTAAACTTCGGGTTTCGGGTAGTAACCCGAGAAAAAAAAGAACTACAAAATTCGACTGCTTTACGGCATATACGTCACTTCCACCATCACCCCCACTTCGTTAAAGGGTTAGTTCACCCAAAAATGAAAATGATGTCATTAATTACTCACCCTCATGTCGTTTGACACCCGTAAGACCTCTGTTCATCTTCGGAACACAAATGAAGATATTTTTGTTGAAAGCTGATGGCTGAGAAAGGCCTCAGCAAGCCCTCCTTAGGGATTCAGTACATTTACACTCACAAGACCCATAAAAGGCACTAAAAACATTGTTACAATGTCCATCTCACTACAGTGACTCTACAATAATTTTACAAAGCGACGACAATAGTTTTTGTACGCAAAAAAAAAATCTAAATAATGACTTTATTCAACACGAACTTTGGCCTCTGCCGTGAACTCATGAAGCACCACGACGCATGCGCGAGAATATTACGCAGATCCGGCGTTCGGACACATAACCCAGAAGCGAGGAGGAGATGTGTTTACAAGCAGAGGAAGACGCGCCGTATCTAAGCTGTTGAATTCTACATTGATCGTGCTTTAGGTCTCGGCGTTGTGCTCAAAATGGGACTAAAGTGTGTATTTCATGGATTCCTGAACGCCGGCGCTACGTAATATTCTCGCGCATGCGTCATGGTGCTTCGTGAGTTCACGGCAGAGGCCAAAGTTTGTGTTGAATAAAGTCGTTTTTTTTTATTTTTTTTGCGCACAAAAACTATTGTCGTCGCTTTGTAAAATTATTGTAGAGCCACTGTTGTGAGATGGACTTTGTATTTTTAGTGCCTTTTATGGGTCTTGTGAGTGTAAATGTACTGAATCCCTATGGAGGCCTGTCTGAAGCCTTTCTCAGCATCAGCTTTCAACAAAAATATCTTCATTTGTGTTCCGAAGATGAACGGAGGTCTTACGGGTGTCGAACGACATGAGGGTGAGTAATTAATGACATAATTTTCATTTTTGGGTGAACTAACCCTTTAAATTTGAACGTGCGAGGGTTAGGGTTAGCCTATGTAAGCCTATGTCTAAACGGCGTGTACAAGTTTGGTAGGGGCTAAATTCTTGCAAGTAAATACATAAGACGTACAAAATCATATTTTAGGATACCTAACATCTCTGTGATATTTGTCTATTTGTCTTGCCTCAAGCTATAATGAAAATCGATTTTTCAAATTTGAAGATTCATCTATGGTAGCTTGATATTATATTGACGATATATGGTTATTACCTACCACTCAAACATTGAATTGAAGTATCATATAGATTCTGTAAAACGGTAACCAATAGACTACTATAATGACGCTGGCTTGTAAACGTGAGCATCGCGATCATTTGGCGTTTGAAAAAAAAAAATAAAACCCATGAAATGATATTCATATGACATGCTAAAACATATGCCACTGTACCTGGGATGAAGACATTTCACACGCGACGCAAGCAGAACACCTGCATATGAACTCCTCCTGCAGTGTTCAGGGCTATCATAGTTGTCATGTCAACAAATGCACGTGCGATGCATCCCCTGATGTAGGATGACAGAGTTTACGACAGTAGTAGAGGACAATACTGTTTCCCAACTGTAGGGGGACCCGAGAGCAAAACCTACCTAGTGCTGCTTTAACATTATGCTTAACAGGTCATTTGTTTATTAAGGCCTACATTCAAATGTAATTAAACTTTGATTTATATATTTTCAAATACTTTCATAAAGTGCCCCTAGAAACTATTTTGGACATCTAAAAATGTATACATTTTATTGCATTATTTATATTACATAATTTATTTTCAATTAATCATTCAATGAGTAGTTTAACTATAATTATGGAGTACTGAATGTTTGTTAGTAACTTATTAATGCAAGGTGTAAATATTACCAAATAAGATTAGACTTAATGGGTCTAACCAATACTAAATTCAATCTCCTCCTCATCATCGTCATCATCATCAGTCAGTGCTGCTGCTCTTTTGGCCCTCTCACTCTCACTTGCTTGTATATAGTTATCTTCAATAAACCCATCGTCATCCTCTTCGATGTCATCAGTATGTGCAGCTGCGCGAGTCCCTGGGCCACCGTGGGCCGAGAATCCCACCTCAAAGTTTGCAGGGTCACACTGACTCGTGGCATCTACTTCGCTGAGCCTGGAGTGTCTGTAGCTTTCCAGATACTTGTGCACAACTTTGCATTTGGCCATCAAAGCGATAAAAACGGAGAGGGTGATAGCTGACACCAGAACAGCTACAAGGACCTTCCAGCTCTCTGAAGAGTTTTTTGGACCATCAATGGTCTTTGTGCCTAAAAAAATGTTTTATTTATAATGGTTAGCTGAGTGTCAGCTGTATGCAGGATTGGAAATCACAGGTAATAACCTACATAATTAAAGAAAAAAGATTTTGACCATTATATGTAGTGTTTGTAGTTGGTTCCACTTGAAGTAGTTTACGAAGGAAGGATTTGTAGTTGACATCCTTAGAATATCCTGCCATGAGAAAAATGAATGATATTAAAATCATAGTGTATGTCCATTTCTATACCGCAAAAAGAAAGGGGAACTCAAATAGCTTCTCTCTTTTTTTTTTTTTTTTTTGCCTATATAAATTTCAATAATACATAGTAAATGACAATTTTTTAAAAAATGGCCCATCTACAGTAATTTAGTCCAACATACATGCATTAAAAATTAAATTCACTCATACTGAAATAAAAAAAATTTTTTAATGATGAGCTGTTAATTCCTGTATTAAAAATAATTGTAATAGTATTAATAAATGTCAGGGTGTTTCAACTGTCCTGATATCATAATGAAGAAAAAAAGAAAACATTATTAAGTAGTTTGGCATAATCTTGTAGGCTATTATTATTTCATAGAAAAAAATGCTTCACTGCTTATTAATATGCAAATAACTTTTGTCCACAAATGTAGACAATGTGGTGCAACCAACATGTAAGGAAAAAGCATAAAAAAAGGAAATGTGACTGTATGTCAACGTCAGTCTGTTTTAAAATATCCAATAGTTTTACCTTTTATGACAAGGCAAGGTTAGCATTGTTAAACGTCATATGGCATGACTCCCCACACATGTAATCATGTTGTAAAATTCATTCAAATACATTTTTAAAATAATGATTAGGAAGGTGTGAGGATGTATGTTATTACATTGTAATTGATGGTTATACCACCTGACATTTTGAATATTATTCAAATAACCCATTTCTTGAAAATGGTATAAAGGTTTTTTGTTTTTTTTAAATCCATATGAAAACAACATGAAATCAAAGAATATATGTCTAAGGAATAGAGACGATATACGTCACAAGACTATAGTTTTCATACCATCATTGTGGTCATCCTGTGTCATGCGCTTTTGGTCTCTGATCATCTTTACTCTGTTTCCAACTTCCTGTCTGTTATTCTGTTCTCCAAAGTGATTAAATCTCAGGTCTTGAACTGCAGCAGATGGAATGTTCCCCAGGAAGAGCATCTGTAAACTGGAGAGGCTGGTCAGAGCGTTTGCCTCCACTGCGGCCAGTTTGCACCTACTCAAGTCTAGTACTTTAAGTGAAGAAAGGCTGTAAAGATGTTCTTTCAACAGTAGAGGGAGGTAGTTGCCTGATAGGTTCAGTGTGACCAAGTGGCTGAAGAGGTTCAGGTGCTTGAAGTTGTCACTGTGTGTTAAGTCTAACAGATTGTCTGACAGATCCAACTCTGTCACATTCATCCAGATGTGCTGTGGTACTGATGTAAGTGTTTTCCCACTGCAGTCAAATGCAGCCTGAAGAAAGAATAAAGAATTCTATGATTGTGAAACTTACTTCTGGAATCAGCAACAAACAGTCTTGTGCAATGAAATAGTATTAGACATTATGATGATAAAAAACAGCATTTACATAAAATATTAATTTCCACTGTTCTATAAAGGTTTAAAAGGAAAAAAAAAAGAGAAGATTACCCACTTGCCATTTCAAGTAAGAAACAAGACTTATTTTCTCACAAGATAAACCAGTTACAGACTGGGTAAACCTCTGTCACCAAAAACAGGAAACAAGTGCCTACAAACAGGATACTCCTGATGTAGCAGCACTTGTTCTGGCTCGGGGAACAAACGAGGCCAGTGTGTGTGTTGTTTTTCCTCACCGTCTCTCTGCTGGCCGTACATGGGCCCACGGTCTGGAGTGTGTAGCATGATCCTGAGACCCAAAAACCCAGGAGCACACACAATGTGTGTGTAGCAGACCCCATGTTCCCCTGCTTCCTGTAGAAATCACAATTACAGAAAGATTACGACCACAGAAGTGCTGTTCGGTACGGGGAGAGTTTGAGTTTCTGCTGCAACTTTATAAATATATAACGTCATATTATTTTGTTTTAATGGGCAGTCAAGGTTGACAGTGTGCAAGTGTTTTTCTATTATTTCTACCAAACAAAACAAAAAAATTATAATAATGTACATTATCATTTTAAACAGAATGTGGATGTGTAAACTTATATGACCTTGCGGCATATTATTAATTGCAACAATTTCACTAATTTGTGAAAATACCAAATTCACCAACACTCTTATATGCTGACACATTTAATACCCACCACAAGACTCTACTGCAAACAACAACATCATATATATGAGACACACAATGTAAACAATACAGTATACAGTGTAGCACTATGTAAGGAATAATGTACAGTCATGCCAAATAATCCCTGAAAGGGTCGATCAGAACACAAAGCAGAGGGAAAAAAAGGGTATTTTTTTATACATTATTTAACTTTTAAGCAAATAAATGGACATGTATATATAATTATTATTGTTATTATAATTTGTGAAGAAATTGTGAAAAAAAAAGGTTCCATATGGCAGTAAAAATGGTTCTTGGGTCGTAATCATAGGGGAACCTTTTTAAGTGCTGTATAGCACCAATATTGGTGCTTCAGTGGTTCTTCAGCGGTTCTTTTGCTAAGGTGCTATAAAGCACCACTGACTAAGGTGCTATATAGCACCGCTACCATATACAGAACATGTTAAGATATGGTGCTATATAGCACCAAAAGTGGTTCCTCTATGATTACGACGAAGAACCACTTTTAGTGCCATATAGAACCTTTTTCTTTAGAGTGTGATACCAGAGACACGAAACTATAACACCAGCTATTTATGTAAATGACTGCATGGGACAATGGTCAATCATTGTGCAAACTTATTTAACCACAGAATGCTGCAACTGACCAATCAGATTCAGAATCCAAGATTCCAGAGAGTAACAATAAGGTGCAATAAAGTACAAAAATGGCAGTACAAAACAATAAAGTCAATGTGTTCTACTACAATGTATTTCAAGGAACAAATTACCAGTTAAATAACCTAAAAAAACAACAACTTCTGGGTAGTTAATGATTGCAAATATGTTAAATAAATTAACATACGTGATAGTAGATATGTGTGGCACTTTCTTTTGTTTTTTGAAATATGTTAGATCAAAAATCAATCATAAATCCAATAATAATTGTCACTACTGTCTCTTAAAACTATTTTCCTGGAAATTAACTGCCAATTGTACTGTAGAAGAATAAATAACCTGATTGTCACGGGTTGGCTGTATATATAAGCCAAAGAATGATGTGTGATGCAGAATGAACAATAAATCAACTTTTAGAAAACATGAAGAGCAATAACACCACATATGAACTGCAAATTTAACATTTAACCAGAGACCACAAACTGAAGAAAGACAGAAGGCTTATACTGCCTTCACATGCTATGGGAAATTTCCTACTTCCCACTTCTGAAGTCGTGATTACGAGCTAATCGCATTAAAATTTTGACCTGAGAGGGCGTTCATGTCCAATTTTTTTAACTGGGAAACTAGTATTTAAGATAATTCCGATAAAATACTCAAGGAAGGTAATCAATAGAACAGGGAACGGGTGAGGACTAATCAGAAACTATGACAACAAATGAATGCTCTAAGGCTGCAGAATATATAGTACACTCTAAAAAAAAAAGGTTCTATATGGCACCAAAAATGGTTCTTGGCTCGTAATCATAGGGGAACCTTTTTAAGTGCGATTAAGCACCAATTTTGGTGCTTCAGTGGTTCTTCACCGGTTCTTTGACTAAGGTGCTATAGCACCTCTAACTATGGTGCTTTAAAGCACCGCTACCATATACAGAACATGTTAAGATATGGTGCTATATAGCACCAAAAGTGGTTCCTCTGATTATGACGAAGAACCATTTTTGGTGCTAGAACCTTTTTTTAGAGTGTAGGTGAAAAACAGTATGTGACAAAAGAAGTATGGCAAAAAGTAACCGGATGACCATCGGATGGTGAGATTCTGAAGTATGCATACAATGGACACTTTACTATCCTATGAGGCCACAGGAGATGATTTATGAATGGCAGTGAAGCGACAACATGGTGAATGTAGTACGTCTGAATTACATTACTACACTCATACTATAAAGAACATACTTTCTTAGCGGTCGTGAAGTAATTGCTTATTACAAACAAGCCTAAGACTAAGGGTGTTTGCATGATGTAAGTGATGCAAGACAAGTGACATCGCCAACTACTGGCCTGGCATGAATAACTGGTTATGTGTGAACAGGGAATGTTTTGACAATGTTGTCGTCTGTAAAATTTTAAATTTAAAAAAAAAAAAGAAAAAAGAAAGGAAAAACTTTTTTGTTTTTAGTGCATCGTAGGCAAGGCAAGGCAAGGCAAGTCTATTTGTATAGCACATTTCATACACAGTGGCAATTCAAAGTGCTTTACACAGAAATAGAATTCAAATATTCGTAAGTGAATAAAATAAAAAAAATATATAGTATAACCCCTATCTGGAGTGGAAGAAAATGGAGAGTCAGGTTTACTTTAAAAATATTTGTCAGGTAACTGTACGTTTAAACAGTACCCTTGCAGACAAAATCGTACCCTAAAACTAAACAAGACAGTGAAAACTAAACATGACTGGGACACTAATCTCATTAGAAAGCGTAACAATTTTACGAGATGTTGATTTTGTATGTGATTCATAAGGAAATGTGCTATTTTTATTCACGAATGGCCACCCAGTCAGTAGGTGATAATCAGATTGTACAAAAACATGCAAAGAACATTCATACAAATTAGCCACCAATTTACCGAAAAGTTAAAGTTGTGTTGGAATAAACTACATGTGTATGAAATAAAGAGTGCTTGTATAGGTCCGTTCCACCTCACATTTCCTGCTTATCTCCTTGTGACTTCCATAGCGGCTGCTTTTCATAGAGGGTTCACTGTTTTTTTTTAATAGAGCCCTTCCTCTTGCTCCCTTACTCTCCTACTATTCATTTCAGCACTGTTGGCGGTAAACACTCCTAAGGAGCTGCTTTTATCTCTTCCTGTCTCAGGACGCCCCTGTAACAGCATACCTGCAAAACCAGTCAAATGGAAGCGTCTGCATGTGCGTACTGCATATCATTATAAATGTGAGAAAGATAGCTTCAAAAAAAGAAGTAGGAACTGCCAGACCTCACTGTGTGGGTCCAAACATAAATACACCACAAAAATAAGTCTTTCACTTGACTTCCCCAAGATCATGTACACTACATACACACACACCCTCCCTCCCCATCTTTCGTTGTTACTGATTACATTGGCAATAAGGACTTTGCATTGTTGTTGCCGCATATAAAAGAAACTGAAAACTATGCTCAACACAGCTTTTGATTTATCAGTTAAATTGTTACCTGCATGAAGTTCCTTAAATTTTAGAAAGAAAAAAAATACCTCTATGTTTGCATTTATTCTTAATACATGTCTTTAGTTAGTTCAATACACAAAATAACAATAGAATGGGGGTTGGATGAGGCCTACCTTTTCAAATCTTGTGATACATTAGCCATCATTGTTAAGTCTTATCCGTCAGTTTAGCAAGTAGGTGCGGTTAACTTTATTGATTCCCATAATAGTCCACCTTACCTTCCCTAGCAGTTAGCATGTTGTGGTTGACAACAGAATCTAAAATGACATGAGGGTTGACAGGAATGTGTGACCAATAAACTAGCAACCTAGAATTATGTTTTAAGATATTGTCCTCCTGCTATGTACCAAAGAAATTTGGCACATATGGAACTTTGCAATTCTATTGTCATGTTATAGGCTATAAAACAAACACATACATACATACATACATACATACATACATACATACATACATACATAGTGATGAATGTATAGCATTAGAATTCAGTGGAAAAAGTGCATAGTGAGGCTACTTACGTGAAAACTGGCTCTTCTGGTTATTAAGAATATGTCAAAACTGATGTTTTTTTTCCTCTTCAGACATCACATTTTATCATGGGCAGGTTCATTTTTGCTAGCCATTTCCCAGATTAAGGAAATGG
The DNA here is from genome assembly GCA_023566225.1 of Romanogobio albipinnatus. Classification (NCBI taxonomy): domain Eukaryota; kingdom Metazoa; phylum Chordata; class Actinopteri; order Cypriniformes; family Gobionidae; genus Romanogobio; species Romanogobio albipinnatus. Next base: position 20,178,255 of record CM042250.1, read on the forward strand.
CAGGTATGGTTGTGCAAAGGTTGCGGGAGGTGTGTCTTTAGCATGTCATTGTCAGAGAAAGTTAATTTGTAACTGAATGTCGAATGGGTCGCTGCTTCTTCTCTTTCACCTTACAGTTGACATTTGAACTGATGGCACAAATAAATGGATGCAGTTGGTGGGCAATTTAGTTCTCAGACACTGTGGTACAATGTCAAATTTATATTGAAGGAATGTATTTAATACACTCTATGATTTGTACAGTTTACAACATTACAAGGACTGCATTGTTTGTTAACATAAACTCCATGTAAGTATCTAAGTGTCTATTTATCATATAAAACAGAATAGAATAGAATAGAATTCTTGTTATGCATTATAATTATTCATATTACATTATACAAATAATGTATTTCATGCAAATTGAACACACACATTTTAACTATAATATTTATATAATACCAATATTTATCAAATTAATATTTGAACTATATTATATTTATATTTATTATTATTTTATATATATATATATATATATATATATATATATATATATATATATATATATATATATATATATATATATATATATATATATATATATATATATATATATATATATATATATATATATATATATATATATATATATATATATATATATATATATATATATATATATATATATATATATTTAACCATTTTAACTATACATTTTGAAATGGGTAGTATTCAGTAAATTAGTTTTAATTTTATTTTGAAATAAGTAGGCTATAAATTGTAAAGCTTTGTTACAGTCCTGAAGATTTGGCGTGTGCAAAAAAAAAATGAAGACGAAAGGAAAATAGAGAAACACAGCACTCTACAAGTACGAGTACAGCTGCGATGGCTTTCCTCTGTTTAACAGGAAAAAACAACCTGAGCGCCACAACAATGGACAGTTTGTCTTATAGGAGACACGGTGTCCGTGTTTGGCACTTAAACTGCTGTTATTGCTGTTTGCATGAGAGCATCTGTCAGCATCTGGCATTTAACACCATTATTTTACGTTCTTTCTCTCGAACCTCACAACAATAGTCAAATCACAAAATTTTATTATACAAACAGTGCATGGTGCTTGAAACACTAAGGTCATTGGTTTGATTCCCAGGCAATGCACAAATTCATTAAATGTATACCTTGAATGCAATATAAAGTCAAAGCCAGAATTATTGGCACCCTTGGTAAATATGAACAAAGAAGCCTGTGAAAATAAATCTACCTCGTTTAACCTTTTGATCTTTCTTCATTTTTTTTTTTTAAATAACAAAAAATCTAGCCTTTCATTGAAGTAAAAGAATTGCAAATGGTGGAAAATTTCTTTAATAAATATTTTCTCCGATACACATTGGCCACAAATTAATGTCATCCTTTTATTCAATACTTTTTTTAACCTCTTTTTGCCAAGATAACAACTTTGAGTCTTCTCCTGCCTGAGAGAGATCAGAGACCATTCTTCTATTCAAAATCTCTCCAGATTCTTAGCTCCATGTTGGTGCTTCTTCTCTGCAGTTCACCCCACTCTATAGGGTTCACGTCAGGGGACTGGGATGGTCATGGCAGAAGCTTCATTTTGTGCTCAGTGAGACATTTTTGTGTTGATTTTGATGTTTGTTCATCTGTGATCCTAGGAGAATCTTTGGCCATTCAAGCTTTCCTCCTCACCGTGTATTAGGACCATATAGACACATGTGCTCTTCCAGGCAGATTTGTAACCAGTTTGTAATTTCTAGTTGATTGGAACTTCTTAATTGTTGCCCTGATGCCAGAAATGTGGATTTCCTATGCTTTGGCTATTTTCTTACAGCCACTTTCTATTTTGTGAAGCTCAACAATCTTTTGCTGCACATCAGAACCATTTTCTTTTTACTCATTGTGATGGATGATTAAGGGAATTTGGCCTTTGTGTTTCCTCATATTTATACTCCTGTGGAACAGGAAGTCATGGCTGGATATTTTCATGTTCCTAGTCACCCTGGTGTGCTAATAAATGTAAAAATGAAGGGAATATACTTCAGAGATATTTCACTCATAAGAATTTCTAGGAGTGCCAATAATTGTGGCCAACCTGTTTTGGAGAAAAGCATTTATTTCATAATGTTATTTCTCCCCCAATTTCAATAGATTTTTGTGATTTTTTAAATGAGAGATTAACAATGATAAACAATGCAGATCTATTTTCGCAGCCATCTTTGATTATATTTACAACGGGTGCCAAAAATTCGAATCATGACTGTAAGTCGCTTTGGATAAAAGCATGTGTCAAACGTAAATGCATTGATCTCCCAAATGTTTGATAACCTTTATAATTTTCCCCAAATCCGCCCCAATGTTTTTGAAATTCGACCCGGACATCTCGTATCCCAGACCTATTGTTTAGCTGGGAAAGCCCATGCATCTGATCACTTAGGTGGTCTCACACTCCTGGCATCTGAAAAACACATTTCCTTTGGTAATGGGAGCTGAAAACCTAATTCCCCGCAAAAGAGAAGTGATTTGTCCTAATGCTATGATAACCAAGGATTTTATCACTTCATTTTATCAAGTGTTTTGATTGGCCATACATTTTGTTTGAACACACACACTTCCACTTCTGTGTGCCCCCAAAATTTCTATGAAATTTCACCAATGTGACCGCACCTTAAAGCAAAACGTGTAATGTTTACTTACAAAAAGTGGTGGGTAGTATCATCGCTAAAAGGAGCAACACTATTGATTAATAAACAATATATTTCAGTAAAAAAAAAGAAAAAAGAAAAGAAAAAGAAAAGCTTTTCATTAGCAAAGTTACTGTTTTTGTTGTTGTGTACAGCCGTGAACCGATACATTACATTTTTACTAACAATATTTCTGAATGTTTTGTGTACTGAACAGTATTTTGGGTCAACAAGAACAAGCAATGCAGTTCGGAAATTCATATTTTGAACTACGTTAATTCTTTTCAATGAATCAGTGGAATCAAGTTATTATCAGTTTACATTTGAATCAATGGTGGTTCCAGCGTAAATAACTCACTGATTCAATTGTTCAAATAGCAAACTGAATCATTTCCTTCCTTGGTACACATGCATTTAAACAAATTACAGCTTTCTGTTTTTAATATATCACATGGAAATTTGTGGAAAAAAGCCTATTTTTAGACTACAAACCTTTAGATTATTTACTAAGCACATTTTTGAGTATCTTGCCCAACAGATCAAATTTTTTTTGTAATTTGCAGTGGACATATGTATAAAAAAAAGCTTATCAATTTGAAAACATTACAAGAGGTTTGGCAAATAATAAGATATGAGAGGGAACTGTTGCTCTTAGAAAATGTGCTTCAGAATCTTCCAACATAAATACAATTGTAAGTAATACAACAGAGATTCTATTGTCAGTGCAAGTTCCTTGCAATAATCATTTCTGGGAATGAAACTGCTGGACAACAGGGGACATTCTTATGTATATATACCGCAGCTGTGAGTACTGCTTTGTGCAGTTTTAAAATACCTGTGTCAAACTTACACTCAAACATAAAACTGTTGGCAGCGGCCATCAATACAGTTCATTCATTAAAATCACCATTAGGAGTCTCATGATTGATTCTGTAATTTTAGCAGCCTTTGGGACGTCATTAAGAGCCATTGCGCAGAAGTGTTCTCTAGGACTGACCGGTGCATGATCACCACTGTACCAGCAAGAACTCAAAAATAAATTTGTGAGTTCTGGTTCGGACCCAGTGCATGCTGGTTCAGAGGCGAGTGTCCATTACTCTAGTTGTTTTCTAGTGGGCCTCATGGGAACCGGGTGGTAGGCTGAGCAAACACTCAGCAGACAGGAGACCAGCGGTTCTTCCTGTTTCTGCATGCTTACTGTTTGATTCCTGCCAGTTTCCTGGTCACATATCAGCTCCCGCAGCACTGCTTCCTGTCACAGAGTCTCCACTGACTGCTGCAGCTAAACACGCTCTGTGTCACGCTCATGCACACATCTTACTCTTTTCATTGTATCATCTTATGTCTGCAGAGAATGACTACTTTTTGGTCATCTTTTTTCTACAATTGATTTGTCTCTCTTTATACTTCATGCTCAGGTCTTTGGTCAGTCATACTGTGCAGTACATTTCATGTTCTAATATGTCTTGATATATAATATATTAAGACATCTATGATGAGGACATGAAACGTTTATTATTCATTCTAATCATTTCTAATAACAATCTAATAATTAGATAAGCTATTAAACTCATAACTTAAAAATCTCACAACTTTCTGTTATATATTTAATGTATAGTTCACTTTAAACTTTTAAATAATTTCACTATTTAGGTTTGTCCTATGTCCCAGATATCATTTTCCAACCTGTTGATATCATTTTGTTGGGGAAAACAACAGCACAAACAGCACTAATTTTTTGTATTAGTTTGACTCACTCTAAAATGTCTGATCAAATTATAGAAATACTGTAGGTCTCAAAATATAAAAATAGAATTAATGTTAGCAGTTCTGTTCTTTTTTTCAGTTTCAGTTCATATTGAGGAAAATTAAATGCCAACACATGTATATTCATTTTTTTAAATAAAGTAGCATTATTCTCTGTGTGTGTGTGTGTGTGTGTGTGTGTGTGTGTGTGTGTGTGTGTGTGTGTGTGTGTGTGTGTGTGTGTGTGTGTGTGTGTGTGTGTGTGTGTGTGTGTGTGTGTGTGTGTGTGTGTGTGTGTGTGTGTGTGTGTGTGTGTGTGTGTGTGTGTGTGTGTGTGTGTGTGTGTGTGCGTGCGCGTGTGCGCATGTGTGTGTGTCCTTGCATTCCCTACGTTATGGGGACCAAATCCCAAGGCATCATAATCTGAAGCGTCACAATGAAGACGCTAAAGGTATCATTTTTAGGCATCATTTTTCGATGTGCAGGGTGCTCCATTGATTTCAATGAGAAACCTTTGGCATCATACACAGACGAGTTGGGCATGTAGTTATCGTCATGATGAAATTGTATATTGGGTTATGATTTTGCTATTATGACATGTTGGAGTGTGATTCTCAATTTAATCAGACAGCATAATTTTATTTACATTTATTTTATTTACGGTATTTAGACACGTTTTAACAAGTTTGTAACCCAACCCTATCCTATCTCTAAACCTACCCATTTGTGTATTATATGATATAAAACACAGGATATAACAGGCAGACTGCATGCACAATTTATTCAAAAAGTACAAATATTCCAAGTGTTCCGAGACCAAACGATTGATTTGTCCATCCGCCGAAGATCATGCGCACATTAAAATTTCAAAAATTTTCGCCCGAAGAAACGTTACATCAGATTTCATAGTGAAATTGCATTGGCTCTCGTATGTCTTGTGACCAATTGCGTCATGCTCAAGAGTCAGGTGTATCATTTGAATGAGATATGACTGAGTGCGTGCGTGCATGCATTTACGGAGCAGCTTAATGTTTAATTAAAACATTAAGATCAACTCTGTTCTTTACATGAAGATATCGTATGACTTCAGAAGACTTGGAATGTTAATACCTTTATACTGTTTTTGGTCAGTTTTTGCAATAAATACCTGTGACTGTACTTTTATTTGCCTTTTACATCTTTTATATTGTTTAGAAGTGGGTAGGTTTAGGGTAGGAGTTGGGTTAGTTGCTCCAAAATATAAAAGTAGCCTATAAATATTCATAAAATCATGTCTGCTTTTACAAATGCAAAGAATTAAATGAATCTTGATCTGACGCACTGGGCAAACAACTGAAATCAATGGAGTAGGCTACCCTGCGCACCAATATAGTGACGCCTAGGTTTAGCATCTTCAATGTGACGTGGAAGGCACTTGACCATGCTTCAGATTTTGATGCCTTGGGAGTGAGAATGGGTTGAGGTGTAGGGTTAGTGTAGGGGGATAAAATATACATTTTGTACAGTATAAAACCCATGCATCTATGGAGAGGCCCCACAAAGATAGCAAATCTGTGTGTGTGTGTATGTGTGCGTGTGTGTGTGTGTGTGTGTGGGTGTGTGCGTGCGTGCGTGCGTGCGTGCGTGTGTGCGTGCGTGCGTGTGTGTGTGGGCATGTTTTTGTGAAATATCAGGACACAAATATGTATAATGACATGGGTATGACATAGGTATTACAAAAAGTGGGTGAAATATGAGGACGTTACCCATGTCCTCACTTTTCAAAATGCTTATAAATCATACAGAATGAGGTTTTTTTCACAGAAAGTAAACTGTGCAGTTTCCTGTGATGGGTAGGTTTAGGGGTAGGGGCTGTGTAGGGGGATAGAAAATATACGGTTTGTACGGTATAAAAACCATTACGCTATGGAATGTCCCTACATTTCACAAAAACCCCTGTGTGTGTGTGTGTGTGTGTGTGTGTGTGTGTGTGTGTGTGTGTGTGTGTGTGTGTGTGTGTGTGTGTGTGTGTGTGTGTGTGTGTGTGTGTGTGTGTGTGTGTGTGTGTGTGTGTGTGTGTGTGTGTGTGTGTGTGTGTGTGTGTGTGTGTGTGTGTGTGTGTGTGTGTGTGTGTGTGTGTGTGTGCGTGTGCGTGTGAAAACTGGGTAACACTTTATTTTAGGGTTGAGTTCTCGCTATTAATTAGTTGCTTATTAGCATGCATAGCTATTACTAGTATATGCAAATATTGGCTATTAGTACTTATAAAGCACATATTAATGCCTTATTCTGCGTGACCTTATTAGATATCCCTTAATCCTACCCAATACCTAAACTTAAATGCTACAAAAACTACTAACTATTAATAAGCAGTAAATTAGGAGATTATTGAGGCAAAAGTTATAGTTAATAGTGAATACTATGTGTTCCCCATAAGTGTTACCAAGAACGATTGCAGAATAATGGTCTTGCAGGGGTCTTTACAAAACTACACTACTGACCATAAGTCCTGTTTTGATTATCCCTTCCTCACCTTTGATCTGAATTAATGACACTACATTCTGTACTGATTGAGGAAAATGGGTCAGACGTGTTCACCTATCAACCAAACATTTCCAAAATCACTACAACTTGTACACTCACATCATCAGCTGAGGTCATATCCATTTGTTGATGTTGAACATAATAGAGTCATATTTTGGCTTCCTCTGTGATTTTGCGCTTTAAGCATATGCCAGCGGCAGTCTAAATCATTCAGTTACACATTGTCAGAAACAACACACACAGCTGTAACAGATCTAACAGCAGCAGATCTATAGGAAGCATCCTACTCAACGGGCTCTCCAAATTCAGTCTGTGTAGTGACCCCTCACTGCCTCTCTCCATACCGCGTGCTATACGTGGATCTGAATGGCACTGAAAGAGCGGGACCCATGGCGAGATGCCCTGCTGTGTGTGGAACATGGATTTCCACTGTACCACACCCTGAGCCAACATGGAAATGACAGGCTAGACTGATATTTATTGTTCTTAGATAAGGTCTTATATATTAACTAATTCAAATGACAATGCTAACCATGTAAGCAATACTGTAAATGAACAGCCGGATTCATAAAGAATAATGAGTTAAAAATTCAGGGTTAATGTGCAAATGGTAACATAAAAAAATCAACCTATATACATTAGTTTACACTAACAGAACTAATAATTTCAGGGTATAAGATCAGGGTACCAGTTTTTATTACACTACCATTCAAAAGTTTGGGGCTGGTAAGATTTTTTAATGCTTTAAAAAAAAGTAACTTATGCCCATAAAGCCCTTAAAGGTCCCGTTCTTCGTGTTTTTTTGAAGCTTTGATTGTGTTTACAGTGTGCAATATAACATGTGTTCATGTTTCACGTGTAAAAAAACACAGTATTTTTAACACAATTTACTTATCTGTATACCGCTGTTTTCACTGTCCTAAAAACGGCTGATGACTTCCTTTATTCTATGAAGTCCCTCCTTCAGAAATACGTAACGAGTTCTGATTGTGCCAGCGGTTCCCGTGTTGTGATTTGACCGCAGCTTAGCGCACGTAACTTGCACGGAAAGGTCACGCCTCTTAACGGGGTGATGTATGCGCTTAATGATCTCTACAGCGTCCCTGGGAAAGCCAAACAAAGGTGATTTGACTCCGGGATGAAAATAACAGCGTCTCGACGACATGGCGACAAACACACTCAAACGCAACAATTCCTTTTCTCCACGCGACACGTCCTCTTCTCCACGTGGGACAGCAACAAGACCACGCCCCCTTTTTTCGCGTATTCTTGTGGGCGGAGGTTAGTCTGTTCTACTGTTCTACTGACGTCATTTATGAAGGAAGTACCAGGATGTAGTCCAAGCCAGCATTTTTTCATTATTCAGTAATTTTACAGAAATGTACGTTAACCCTTAAAACACAACCTAATGCAATGCATAATTCAAAAGTTGTGCAATACATTGTGCCCTAATTTTATGAACGTTTTTACAGTGTATGTTCAATTTATATAAGGGATTGATTTAAGTGCTGTTATTGCAATCAATCATTCTGAATTAACATTAATTTTTTTTTTGTTAATTAATAGTACTTAATTACATTATTTCATCCATTATCTCAATTAATATGAGTTTAGCAAACATTTTAATAATAATCTCAGCCAGCCCAAGTTCTTAGACAAGAAAAGTATTGAAAAGTAGAGTTAGAGAATGCTTTATATGGATGCTCAATGGTTAGGGAGGTTTACAAGAACATTTGGATTGTTTGTATAAGAGTGAAAGGAAATATGAATTGAGAGTGTAACAGTGCCATGGTGAAGATGTCTCTGGCTGCACACGCACACTCTTGAGACAAAAGCTGAGGAACGGATGTGCCCTTTCACCTCTTTTCCCTTTCCTTTGTCCTTTGTTTTTTACTCTCTCTCTCTCTCTCTCTCTCTCTCTCTCTCTCTCTCTCTCTCTCTCTCTCTCTCTCTCTCTCTCTCTCTCTCTCTCTCTCTCTCTCTCTTTCTCTTGTACCTACACACTCCACATCCTCCTATTTCAGCTTTTCTATCCTTGACCCTATCTGTTAAAGATCCACTTATCTCCATCACTCTACATCTGGCTGAAAAACACAAAGACATCTTCTTTTCCTCAAACCACTGTGTTTATTATTTCACGGATATGAATGGTTAACTCATCCATGCCAGATGGAATTTTTTTTGCATGTTTGTTCCATCAGGCCTATGGTGAATTTGCATGAGCTTTCACCAAACATCACTTCAAGATGTGTGGGAATAGATGACGGATTTTCAAGGAGAGGCTTTATGGTTGATTCTGTCATTTTTGCCCCGCTATCACAAGAGAATTTCCTGCAGTGACCTAAGGGTATAATGGAGCACCTATAGCAGAGAGGGTCCCATGGTGAGCTTCCTCAACAGGGCTGGATGCCCATGAGACCGGCTCCTGTATCAGCAGCTCACACTCTCACACTTCCACATTCAATGAGGCGGTGCTCAAGGAGTGAGTCAGTGCGTGTGGAGTCCTGCCAGCTCCCATCACAATGGGTGGAAATGGGAATTTAATACAAACTTTCTCACATGGCCACAATGCATCTAATACACTCACAGCTGTCCCCTCCCTACTCAATAACACTTATGATTTAGTTATTCTTATGTGTGAGATTCCCACAACTGAACTTGCTTAAAGGGACAGTCCGCCTAAAAATAAAAAATAAAAGTTCTGCCATTATATACTTTTAAGTAAGTGAAACAGTAAACCAAATATGAACCACAAAATTAACCAGGTGAACCACAGAATGAACCTCATTGGTTCTCGCACGTTAATGCTTGAGCTTCTGTTTACCACAACTGATGTGTGAGTACACTACAATGGAAGTCAATGGGAACTGAAACGGTTTGGTTACCAACAAATCTTAATTTAAAGGGATAGTTCACCCAAAAACAAAATTCTGTCATTAATTACACACCCTCATATTGTTCCAAACATTTATGACTTTCTGTATTCTGTGGAAGAAATTGGTTCTAGAAATATTCACTGGAGTAAAAAGTGTGACTTCTGTTCATGTTTTCATCATTTCGGACATGAGATCTAATGTAATCATAAAACTCTCAGATTTCATCAAAAAGAGCTTAATTTGTGTTCTGCAGATGACCGAAAGTTGTACAGTTTTGGACCGACATGAGGTTGAGTACACTGAAAAAATAACTTAAATCAACTTAAAAATATTGAAGTAATCAATCACACAAAATATTTGACATTGACTCAAAGTAAATAATTTAAATTAGTTTAACCTGAAAAGTTTAAATCCATGCAACCACTTTGTAAAGGTTGATCAAACTAATTAATGTAGGTTGGAACACAACTTTTTTTTTTTTTTGATCGTCACCATTGTTGAGATTCATACACTGATTCTTGATGTAGTAAAACTTCACGTAAAACCTTTTTTGCACTATTTTTATTTTTTAATCTGCCTGTTATATTATTACCCCAACTGTCCTGGATGTCGTACTGTAGAATCACATGGCTATAATTATAAATACTATTAAATGAATAACACATTACCTCTATATCAGAGCCTCTCTGAATGGGATCAGTGATTCTGGTCACTACAAATAACAAACATCATCTGAACACATTTTCTCTTGCCATAACAAAAGTGATTTATAAACACAGAGTAAAAGCATCCAGATAAAAACGAATGTTAACGATTTAAGGGTCAAGAGCCCAACTAAAGCAAACACTAATCTCCATCACGGTGACTTCAAATGAAACTATAATTTTCATTAAAACAGAAATGACAGAAATAAAGTCAGTCTGGTTAGTAATGTGTGATGCTGGTAATGCTGTTTGAGAAATTGTTTAATCCTCCTCTGCTGAGATCTTCAGAGATTTAATGTCTTCTTTTGTCTTCAGTTGATTTCATCTAAAGCTGCGGCTGAAGTCAGTTCAAATCATGCTTAATCTAATACCACCAGATCCTCCTGTCAACTCTCATGAAGATGGGCATCTCAGGAACTGCTCTCCAGTGGCTCAAGTCTTACCTCTCAGGTAGGTCCTTCAAGGTGTCATGGAGAGGTGAAGTGTCTAAGTCACATCATCTAGCCACTGGAGTTCCACAGGGCTCAGTGCTTGGACCACTTCTCTTCTCCATCTACATGTCATCACTGGGATCTGTCATTCAGAAACATGGCTTTTCCTATCACTACTATGCCGACGACACTCAACTCTACTTCTCATTTCAACCAGATGATCCCACGGTTGGTGTTCGTATCGCCGCCTGCCTAACAGACATTTCTGCCTGGATGAAGGAACATCACCTGCAACTCAACCTTGCAAAGACAGAACTGCTTGTGGTCTCAGCCAACCCAGCACTTCATCACAATCTCTCCATTCAGCTAGGATCATCAACCATAACTCCGTCCAGGACAGCCAGGAATCTTGTGTTTGTGATTGATGATCAGCTAAAATTCACTGACCACATTACTGCAACAACCCGGTCCTGCAGATTTGCGTTATACAACATTAGGAAGATTAGACCCTTCCTATCAGAGCATGCCACACAACTCCTGGTCCAAGCTCTTGTTCTCTCCAGACTGGACTACTGTAATGCTCTTCTAGCGGGCCTTCCGACATGCACTATCAAACCCTTGCAACTGATCCAGAATGCAGCGGCAAGGGTGGTCTTTAACAAGCCGAAGAGAGCGCACATCACGCCTCTCTTCATCAGTCTGCACTGGCTGCCAATAGCTGCTCGCATCAAATTCAAGACACTGGTGCTCGCCTTCAAAGCAACCACTGGCTCTGCACCAATATACCTAAACTCGCTTGTGCAGACTTACACGCCCTCCAGGAGCTTACGTTCTGCCAGTGAACGACGCCTTGTGGTGCCATACCAAAGAGGCATGAAATCACTCTCACAGACCTTTTCCTGGACTGCCCCCACCTGGTGGAATGACCTGCCTATCTCAATTCGAGCAGCCGAGTCTGTAGCCATTTTCAAAAAACAGCTAAAGACACATCTCTTCCAGCAGCACCTGACCAATCAAGAATAGCACTTAACATTCTATTCATTTTCTGTCTGTCTGTCTGTCTGTCTAAAAAAAATAAAAAATAAAAAAATAAAACACCTTCTGTCCTGTGTGTTCTGTGCTAGATTAACTGAGACTTGTTACAGCACTTACATACTGTTGCCCTTGACTGTTCTAGTTGCTTCTATTGCTCTCATTTGTAAGTTGCTTTGGATAAAAGCGTCTGCTAAATGTGACTAAATGTAAATGTAAAATGTAAATGTAATAAAAATACTCTGATCAAATTTATAAATTCTGTTTAATGTCCCGCTGCTAATTTATATTGTATCGATGTAAAAAATGGATTCAGCCATAAATATAAACTAAAACGTTTACTTTAAATGGGAAAAAAAGTAATAATTTTAAGCTATTTCAATGAGAAAATACACATTAAACGAACAACAGCAATGTTAGACTTTTTTCAGTGAATTTTCATTTTTGGGTGGACTATCCCTTTAAAATAAATTATAGACTTTTATGAAGTTATTCATTATTAGTGCTGCTAAAGAACGTATCACTGTTATTGCTCTTATTTAGGGGTGTTTTGACTTGGTATAGTAAGAGAAACCACCTAGTAATACCCTAGCAACCACCCAGCACAGTAGTTTTGCACAGGAAAAACGTCTAAACGTTGAAGTTACATAAAGACTTGTGATTCCTTTACATGTGTACTGGACGCCAGTGTGTGCATTGTCTCTTGACCTCAGGGTTAAAAACGAAGCAGGACAAATGCTTTGAGTCTTTGTCCGCCGACAAGAGATCAGCTTTGATCATCACTTTCATAAAAAAGAGAAGGTATAAAACAATTACTACTGCACTACAAAAGGTGGCTGGGACAATAGGCGGCAGTCTGGGGGGAGTGTGGGGGTTAGTTCCTCTAAGTACCTTGTTCTTGTGAGTCTTTCTCTCCACCCTGGCTCCACACAACCACAGCATATGTTGACACAGTGTCCACTACTTTCCCGTGCAACTTCCTCATCCAAACACTTTCAGAGCTTTATCAGCCAGTTTGCATACACAAACACACATACGCCCTAATACAAAAACACACACACACATTCTAGCCAAGACACAACATTATGATATAAAGAGACTACAAAAGCAAGAATGCAAATCGTATTATTTCACTTATAGAATATTGTTCTTTCAATATACAGTATGAATACTGATACTATTACATTCTGTCAAAAAAGTGTTCAGTGCATGCAAGTGGCATCCATAAATGTCTATATTGAATGTATCCATTTTGAGCAATGATTATAAAATTTGATGAATAATGTAGAGGTGTTTCTCTTCTGTGAGCGAATGGGCAGGATGTGAGTGTGACCTGCGAAGGTGACCTGCTATTTGTGGCTGATACTGTGTACCAAAGGTGAAAGTGCACACAAAAGCAAGAAGAACTCCGCCTCAGACAGCACTTCTAAAAACAGTAACACATTAGATATGTCTGGTCTAAATCAGCACTAACAAATCAACAACTAGATTCTGTTTTATTATCTGTGTGCAGAAAATAAATTATTTTGTATCTGTCCCTTGCTCCTGGAGTGGAAAACAGGAAAGTCAGAACAATGTCAATCTGAGTCAGCTTCGATTGTGTAATGTTATCAAGAAACAGACAGAAAACAGACATGCGCTCATTTCAAACACCATCCATCCACAAATTAGTGAAGTGTGCAAAGATAGTGTAAATGGGTCTGTAGACGTGCGGCGGTAGGCTTTTCCTTTGCAATTAAACTCGAAATGACTGAACATTTAGACAAAACATACAGTCAGGGATTGTTTCTCATTTCCTGGCTATGACTGATGCGAATAGTTATAAGATGCCTACAGCAGTGTGGAGCTTATTCATTCAGTTGGCAAATAGGACCATGAGTATGACAGTAATGTCTTTTCTTTATTATGGTTTGGTGCCTTGAGTGATGGGGAATATTAAAACACTGGCCTGGTTTCACAGACAAGGCTTAGGCTAAACCAGGATTAGTTCAATTAGGACATTTAAGTAGCTTTTATAGACATGCCTTAGACAAAAAACATTACTGGTGCATCTTGAGACAAAACAGTGGCACTGACATATTTTAAGATATGTCAGTGCAAGTTGTTTTCAGTTAAAACAGCTCAAACATGCATTTTAGTCTGGGACTAGGCTTAAAACTTGTCTGTGAATTTGGGGGTATATACTGTGCCACTGTATCATCAGCTGCCTAAAAAAGAACAGTTGACAGGGAACATCTGAATTTGTTATTTTATGAGATTACCTGACTCTAAATCAGTCCACATTTAACTTCTGAGCATGCTGACAATGAATGGTACTTTGTTTGCACTTTCCTTCTTAACCAATTTGAAGAAATAAAAAAGCCTCTACACCGGTATCTACACCGAACAGGCTTAACTTATATTGTTTTGGTCCCCATTTTGCTGCCAAAACAGCCCTGACCGATCGAGGCAGGGCCTCCACTAGACCCCCCGAAGGTGTGCTGTGGTATTTGGCACCAAGGTGTTAGCAGCAGATCCTTAAAGATCTGTAAGTTGCAAGGTGGGGTCAATTGGAGCTACAGTAGCTCGTCTGTTTGATCGGACCACACAGGCCAGCCTTCGCTCCCCACACGCATCAATGAGCCTTGGCCTTGACCCCGTCGCCGGTTCACCACTGTTCCTTCCTTGGACCAGTTTTGATAGATACTGATCACTGCAGACCAGGAACACCCCATGAAAAGCTGCAGTTTTGGAGATGCTCTGACCCAGTCATTTAGCCATCACAATTGGCCCTTGTCAAACTCGCTCAAACCCTTACACTTGCCCATTTTTCCTGCTTCTAACACATCAGCTTTGAAGACAAAATGTTCACTTGCTGCCTAATATATCCCACCCACAAAAAGGTGCCGTGATGAAGAGATAATCAGTGTTATTCTCTTCATAATGGTCATAATGTTATGCCTGATTGTATGTGCATTTAAAACTCTTTACACTGTGCCATGGTAACCATGTGGAATAATGACTTTTATTAACAACAGCAATAATAAATGCAGCTTTAGTTTAGTAATTGTACTATAACAACAAGTAATAGATCGAAAATAGGAAAATGCAATACAATAAAATAAAAGAAAATAAAAGTTGCATATGCATTTGAAAAATTGTCAATTGATTGTCATTTTTAAAAAAAAAATTGTTTACTTTTACAACTTTTTACAATTGTACTTTACAGTTGAATGGGTCTTTGAATGGTATTTGTATTGATACACATAACAATTTAAGCCCAATGCAAACGTTTTGCAGGGATATAATTGAAAAACAACACTGGTCTTGATGAACTGACTTTAGATCAACAGACACAGAATATTGTGTAAGAGAATTTCTGTGAACCAATCTCTCTCTCTCTCTCTCTCTCTCTCTCTCTCTCTCTCTCTCTCTCTCTCTCTCTCTCTCTCTCTCTCTCTCTCATCCTTTACACCTCTTCCTTCCTTTCCCACCCAACGTATGACTGTGGAGGAGGCAGAAGAGTTTTCAGCATGTGAACAGCACAGATTTCCACACGTAGAGTGAATCAGAGCTCGTATCACAGTGATTGTAGAAATGCGCAATAACGCGTGGATAAGCCTGGCGAGTTGGAAGATCCCATTGGAATGACATATCCTGTATTTGGATCATTTCTAACGGATTATTTGACAGAGAACACAAGACTATAGTCATGCTGCATTTAATCTGCCTCTTGTGTCTCGTCGACCTCTCTGGTGAGTACCGTAGTAACTACCAAAAAGTGTCGTTTTTCCCTTGGCGTTCACTTAAAATCACATAGTTATAGGCTACATTACTCAGTGTACTTTCAATCACTGCAACAACAAAAAAAAGACTAAAATACCATATACTGCAGATCACTTCTGAAAAAAACAATTAATTTAACGATATGATTGATATATGAAAGGGTGACTAAATCCAAGTTACCACAGTTATAGACCTAATACTTGTAACTTTAGTATTTTGGTCATCATGGGATATCTTTTAAATTGATGCCAATACAATTATAAAATAGTCATACAACAATAAATGTTATTTATTGAACTTGATATACTCCTGTTTTGCATAATGATGGTGTGTGTATATCTAGCTGAAGGAATTTAAGCATTAGCAGAGTAGTTATTTCTAAAAATCTGTTCATGGGACTTACTGATTTCAAAATAATTATTGATTGATTGATTAGTATGAGAAGCTCGGGGCTCACTGTCAGAGAGGCAATCTCATATGAGCTGTCTAACTGCAAGGTTTTGAAACAAAAGTTCAATTTTGCAATTATGGTTGTTTTCACTTGCAGTGGTTTTGCATGTTGATTTCATATATCCAGCTCAAAAAACCTTGGCCTATATTAGAATAATTTTGTTCACCAGCCTGTCAATACACTATCAAACAAAAAATACTTTTGGGTAGGAAGAAGGTATTTCTTATTTAGAAATGTCAGGGCAAGCTGTCACAATTCTATTGTTGTCACAAGTATATAAATGTATATATGACAATATTATTAATATTGACATTTTTGTATGCTACCTGTATATGGTTCATATTTGGTTTACTGTTTCAATTACTTAAAATTATGTAATAGGCTGTTTAATGTTAAGTTGTAGGAATTGTAGCAACATATAGCAACAATATGTTAAATAGCAGGTCAATGTGTTTTCAAAATCCCTTTTTCTTAGCCAATAACAGTAGAAATGTAAAGAGTTTTTTTTTTTTTTTTTGTAAGCTAGACTTTAAGACATGTGCCTATACAGAAATTGACTTTCAAAAATAAACCTGCCCGAAAAATATCCACTGGAGTTAAAAAGTGTGACAACTAGCTTCTGAACGTTTTCATTATTTTGCACATGAGATTTATGGTGGAATGGTGGCTTTGGATCTTCTTTGTTTCCTAATATTGTTCTTGTGTTGAGAAGGCCACAGCGAGGCAGAAAGCCAAGGGGAAATGTGTCAAAGCAGGAATGTGGAAGTTCACTATATTGTGGCTCCATTATTGCTGTTATGTTTGTGATCTTAATGCTAATAAGCAGGGAACTACTGAATAAGTATAGTTTTCATACTTAAGTGATAAGAATATTAACTTTCTAATGATTTAATTTTTATTTCTAAATAGTTTTTTTGGTTTGATTAGATGCATTAATTTGTATGAAATGTGTCCTCTACCAGATGCAGTTACGGATCTCACCATGACCTCTAATGGGGCCACATCTGCTCATCATTTCCAGCTTTCCTGCATTTATGGAGAGCGTGACACCGACGGCATTCAATTGAGCATCAAAAAGGACAACAGCATTGTTCGTCGTGCAGATCTTCCTAATTTTACTGTGCAGAGGCCACAGACTAAAGAAGTGGTGGCTACTGGATTTACAGGCTTTGACCACAGTGGGATTTTCTACTGTCACTCAAAAAGGGGCTCTGACCAACCTGCCAGTGTTACACTTATAAACAACTACAGCAAAGGTATGGTGACCAGAGTAAAAAATATCTAACTTAAAGGGATAGTTCACCCCCCAAAAAAAATTATTTCAAAAGAATACACAAAATAATATCTTTAATATCTTTATTTTCTTTACAATGAGAGTCTATGGGGTCCAAAACAACGCTGGACCACATGACTGACTGTATGTATGTCCCAAAAAACAAAAACCCTTGAGCCTTTTTTTTTTAAATGCCTTGTTTGTGTTTACAGTAAGTCATACAGTACATGGAAGTACATGAGGGTGATTAAATGTAATGTTGTAAGTAAATGTTTTACGAGTTCACACTTACATATATCGGTTGTGCATATTTTGCATTGTGTCCGATGGGAGGGCTCCGAGCTCGGAATTTGGCCCGAACCCAAAGTACCCCACAACCACATACCCCTCCCATCCAAGGCTGGGATAGAAATACACTATATTGCCAAAAGTATTGGGACACCCCACCAAATTACTGAATTCAGAATGGGTCGCTCTCAGGAGCTCAGTGAATTCAAGTGTGCCACCGTGATAGGTTGCCACCTGTGCAATAAGTTCGTTCATGAAATTTCCTCACTACTAAATACTTAATCCATGGTCAACTGTTTTATTATAACAAAGTGGAAAAAATTGGGAACAACAACAACTCAGCCATGAAGTGGTAGGTCATGTAAAATCACAGGGCGGGGTCAGCGCATGCTGTCAATAGCTACAGTCAATAGCTACAGACCCAGTGCCGCCGCTGCGCATAGGGCACCAAGTGCTGAGGGGGGCACCACAGAAAATGCTCTCAACAAACCCTCCCTCCCCCCCTCAAACCTCCAAACTTTATGTGGCCTTCAGATTAGCTCAAGAACTGTACATAGAGAGCTTCATGGAATGGGTTTCCATGGCCGAGCAGCTGCATCCAAGCCTTACATCACCAAGTGCAATGCAAAGCGTTGGATGCAATGGTATAAAGCACGCTGCCACTGGACTCCTGAGCAGTGGAGACATGTTCTCTGGAGTGGTGAATCACGCTTCTCTGTCTGGCAATTCGATGGACGAGTCTCGGTTTGGCATTTGCCAGGAGAACAGTACTTGTCTGACTGCATTGTGCCAAGTGTAAAGTTTGGTAAAGGGGGGATTATGGTGTGTGGGGTTGTTTTTCAACGGATGGGCTTTGCCCCTTCGGTCCAGTGAAAGGAACTATTAATGCTTCAGCATACCAAGACATTTCGGACAATTTCATGCTCCTAACTTTATGGGAACAGTTTGGGGATGGCCCCTTCCTGTTCCAACATGACTGCGCAAAGCAAAGCAAGGTCCATAAAGACATGGATGAGTGAGTTTGGTGTGGAGGAACTTGACTGGCCTGCACAGAGTTTTGACCTCAACCCGATAGAACACCTTTGGGATGAATTAGAGCAGAGACTGCGAGCCAGGCCTTCTCGTCCAACATCAGTGCCTGACCTCACAAATGCGCTTCTAGAAGAATGGTCCAAATTTCCCATAAACACACTCCTAAACCTTGTGGAAAGCCTTCCCAAAAGAGTTGAAGCTGCTTTAGCTGCAACTCCATATTAAACCCTACGGATTAAGAATGGGATGTCATTAAAGTTCATGTGCATGTAAAAGCAGGCATCCCAAAACGTTTGGCTATATAAAGTAGTTAGGAGTGAGGAGATGGGGTAGTGGAGAGATGCTGGAAAACTGTCCTGGGACAAAGATAAGTGTGCTGTATATATACCTCCGATTGTGTTAACTGAATTGGTTGATTATCTGAACGTGCTCCTCCCGAACTTTGTTAATAAAACATCATAATGTGGACATTTTTGAATGAACTATCCTTTAAAACCTAAACAGTTTGCCAAAACTAATCAGAATGAAGAAAAGATAAAAAAAAAACTATGATATTTTGTCTTGTTAGGTCACTTTAGACCTGTGAGAGTCACTCTGACGGCCAGTAAAGGAGACACGGTGCTTCTAATCATGGATGTCATTCGGACAGAAAGACGAGACATTGCTTGGAAATTCAATGGTCAGTATAGCTTTAATCTTATTCTTTACAATTTCACAAGACACATTTCCAAAGAGCATGCATGCAACATTATATGCATATTGGTACAGCAATTGATGAGAATATGTTTTAAATACCACACACACATGTGGGAAAACAAAAAGGTTCCAGCATATTCCTTGCATATCAGTAAATGGATGAGCAATTTACAAGCAAGAATTTTTTTTATTTTAGGTAACTACCATTACATGACTCCTGTTGCTGATGTTCAGAACCGTACAGCAGTTCTGGATCTGGAGAAAGTTGATGAAAGCAACGCAGGGATTTACAGTGCCAGCTATGTTGGGGATAGTGCTCTTTATAGTGCCTGGATGCGTCTCATCGTTCGTGGTATCCTAATCACTATTATATTCCCGATTTAGATATATTCAGGACTTTGGATTTTATATCCTATTGCTTGATTTTCTTACCTATGTATTTTCCAGAATGCCCAAAGAACAAATGGGGCTCCGACTGTGACAAGGACTGTCCCGAATGCTTGAATGGAGGCATATGCCATGACAAAGATGGAGATTGTGTTTGCCCTCCAGGGTTTATGGGAATGCGCTGTGAGACAGGTAAATGAAAACCATCTCTGTGAAACTGATCATTCATGTCAGCAGAGACTGCCTACTTAAACATACAAATCCATTTTTGTGATTTTGGTCTTGCAGCCTGTCGTGAAGGAATGTTTGGTCGGAACTGCCAGGAATCCTGTAAATCAGAGAACGGATGCCAGGGCTTGAGTTTCTGTCTCACTGATCCTTACGGCTGTTCTTGTGCCAGTGGCTGGCATGGAGAACGCTGCCGTAAACGTGAGTCTAACATGAGATCCCTTTATATAATAACGGTTCCCTCCATGTATCATCTGGACCCTGAATAAAGGATTCAGTTCTGCATTAAAGTTTAAACAGGTGCTGCTGGAATCTGCCAGTAAAAATTCAGCTTCCATCAAACTGACCAAGATAAATATTTGTTACTGCTCTGTGCATTTGTTTGAGTCTTTGTGGAAGGCAGTTTCCATTTCAGAGTAAAAAAGTGAGTGTTATAAAGTTTAAAATAACAAATAAAGTCACACTGCGAAATATAAAATGCCAATCACAGAAAGTCACAATTATGATAACTAGTCACAATAGTGCATTATATCAGATTTAATCTGATATAAAATCAGATTGTGTGATAGGTCACATTGTAAAATATAAGAAAAGAAAGTTGCAATTGTGAAAAATAAAGGCGCAAATAAGAGGAGTTACAATAACACACCGTAATATAATGTGAGATATAAAGTCACAATAATGACAAATAAGGTTGCAATTGTAAGATAAAAAGTAACATTTGTGAGTAATAATGTTGCAGAATATTGCAGGAAAAACAGGCTTCCATACTGTGAGTTACACAAACACTTACACAAACACGACTTAAACTTCTCGAGGTCAGAGTTTAGGCAATAAAACATGTCTCGTTGAATTCTTATAAAATGCCTGTTTTCATGTTTAATTGACTTTTCAATGCTCTTATTTTCATAGCCTGTCTTGAAGGAATGTATGGTGCTGACTGTCTTTTAAGTTGCAACTGCAAGAACAAAGGCAAATGCAATCGATTCAGTGGCTGCCAATGTCCTACAGGCTGGAGAGGGCAATACTGTGAGAAATCAGGTCCGTCTTCAAGACTACTTTTCAATCTGCTCTAAAATCTATTGTGTTTGTTCCTCTTGGCGCTGTTTGTCTTACCTCATCCCTCTTTCAGATCGTGCACCAGAGATTTTGGACATGGCCAGTAACCTGGAGGGAAACTTGAACTCCAGCCACAAGGTCACATGCTCTGCAACAGGCCACCCGCTGCCTAGCCATATGAGTATCGAGCTACGCAAGCTAGAATGCACCGTTCTTAAGGTGAAAGAGTCATAAGTATAAGAAGTTTGGTAACTCTTTTCTTAAAGCTTTTATGTATAATGCATTATAAAGGTATTCATAATGTACATTATAATGCGTTATATATTTTCGTAAATAATTGTAACCAAAATCTAAATTCATTAGAATAGTTGCAGATTCCTTGTTACATCTGAAATTGGTTGTTTGTCATGTGTTTTAATGCATTAGATGTTCTAAAAGCGTAAAATAAGTATTCTGTATCTGTGGATACAATTATCATAAAATGCATAGTTAATGCATTAAAACACTTTTATAATGCATTATATATTAAGGCTTTACATTTTGCAAAACGAGTAATCAAAAGTTGCATATGATGTTTAAAGAAAGAATTAGTTAGAAAAAGAAAAAGTTAGAATGTATTGTGTCTATCCTTCTAATCTTTTTGATTATCTACTGTTTTTACTAATTCCTCAGGCGTCCCACACTACCATGGACTCCAAAAAAAGCACAGCTCACTTTGAGATCCCACGGCTGTCTGCAGAGCATAGTGGTTTGTGGGAATGTCGAGTCTCCACCAATGGTGGACAGGATTCTTTCAAGTTTACCTTAACTGTGAAAGGTGAGATTCTTTTTTTTTTTTTTTAAATCTGTTTGTTCTAGTGATGTTCTCGCTAGCTGAAAGACCCTTAAATTTGCTCTTTGTTGTGAACTAGAGCCACCCTACCCAACCACAGCTCCTAAACTGCTGTCGAGAAGTAGCAAACAACTGGTTGTAAAGCCAGTGGACACTTACAGGGGTGATGGCCCCATTATTTCCACTAAACTGCTTTACAAACCAGTGGATACAGAAGACTCCTGGTCCTCCATCATAGGTGAGGAATTGCAAATTACTTCTGTTCATCCTCATGTAAAATCATATCAATATACTATATAAGTCATAGACATACAGTATAATAATTTTTTTTTTACTAAGTGTATGGCAGTGATCAAATCACATTACCGAACCTGAAGCCCTCAACCAGATACCATGTGCGTGTACAACTCACTCGTCCAGGAGACGGAGGAGAGGGTCCTTTGGGTCCAGAGGCAATCATGGAGACTGACTGTCCAGGTGAGAATCAATCAAACTAGAACTAAAAATTACTTGGTTGTAAGGAAAGATGGGGGAAATGTCCCCCTTAATAGCATATTTACATATGAGTTTAGCATGGACAGGATGGCGATGTACAGGACCACTATTAGGGTAAGATGGCCCCCTACCTGTGGCACAAAAAACTCCATTAAACCTGTACCAACTATAAATGTAAAACACATCTGATGCATATAAAATACATGATAAATGTAAATGGAATTATAATTATTATTATATTAAATAATAAAAACATCAGCAACGAAATGCCACTTCTTAGGGGGACATCTTACCCCAGAGGTATCTCATTGTATTCATATTTATATCATAGTATTTATTAACATTATGAATCAGCTTTTATTTTTAATTTTGTTATGTGCGTTTGTAATTTTTTTAACAATATTTCTATATAGCTTGAATTATTTAATTGTTTTCAGTATTAGTTTTTGTACTTCAAATTACAATGTATTTCAGTTACATGCCAAGGCAACATTTCTTATCTATTTATACCAGATTCTTATATTTATAATATATTCTTATATTCATAATTCATTTTATTCTATTTCAGCTTTTATTTTCATTTCTAAAGACGTTTTTTTTTTCATAGTTTTAGTTAACAATAATAATAGCCTAACTTTAACAAATATTGGCCTGGTTTCACAGACAGGGTTTAGATTAAGCCAGGATTAGTCCTTAGTTAAACATTTAAGTATCTTTTATAGACATGACTGGTGTGCATCTTGAGACAAAACAGTGGCACTTACATATTTTAAGATCAGTGCAAGTTTCTTTCAGTTAAGACAGCTCAAACATGCATTTTAGTCTGGGACTAGCCTTAAGCCTTTTCTGTAAAACCAGGCAACTGTGCTTTTTTTTTTTAAGTGAAAATGTATTGTACAAATCCAAACGAATTTCTGCTTCCACAAGTCCCCATTAACAAATGTCCATCTAATATCTGACATAAAATAAATTCCCTGATCCCTATTCTCAAATGAAAACAATTCGATCATTTCAAATGAAAACTGAAATTGATTTTCAGGTGAAAAGATTAATAAGCGTCTAAACATTAAATAAATGCGTTCAGATGAGATTAAGTGACATCTATGGTCTAGAGAATAAATAAAGGTAGGGGCATCTTCCCTCGTCTTACCCTATAATAAGAAGAACAGTGGGATTCTGTAAGTGTAGATGGAGGTTTGGAATCTGGAGAAACAGACTGGAAACAATTCTTTAGGTAAACAATATCTTGACTGTTGATTTTCAGTCTATTGTGACTTTGAGAGCAGTATAGTTTTTAAGTAGCTAAGCTGCGGCACACAGCTTCTGATTGCGTATTCTGTGTCGCTAGAGCCCACGGCCAGGCCGGAGATTGATTCCAACTCATTGGAGGGCCGTAATGCCACCATCAGGTGGTCCCTGAGTGGCAGATACCACAAGGCCACTGGCTTTTTAGTGCAGCTCTACGGACCACATGGAGAGATGCTGTGGGAGGAAACCACCTTGCTTAATGTGCTCTCCATCAAGCTCTACAATCTGGAGTACCACAGGGACTACCAAGTGGTCGTCCGGCTGGTAAACTGCGGCAGCCATGGGCCCCCTTCAAAGCCACACCATATTCACATCTATAAGCAGGGTAACAGAAATCTTGCATGTCCCCAAGTAGGCGCAAGTAGGTGACTGACTATAGAATAGGACATGAATGTTAGACACTAGACAGGGTTTGGTAGAAAGGAACAAACAAAAAGTGTGTCGTAGTGTGAAATGAAATTGAAAATGCAAAATTGCGTATGATCTCTCTACAGGTCCTTCTTCCCCACGGAATGTTCAGGCAGACGCCCTGTCCATCAATGCAGTCAGGCTTCGCTGGCAACCCCCTGAGGACCCCAATGGAGGCATTGTGAAATACAGCATTGAGTACCAGCCAGTGGGCCAGGGCAGCTTGCACCCTTGGGTGGACACAGACGATGGCAACAAAACCACAAAGGATGTGACATCCCTCAATGGGAGCACGTTATACCAGTTCAGGGTGAGGGCTTTCTCCAAGGCTCCAGGGGAGTGGAGCAAGTTCGTACAAACCAGGACACGTGAAGACGGTAAGAGACCAGAAAGAATTAATGGGAGAAAACCTACTTTAAATGCGTTCCTAAAATAAAAAGACACTTACTTTATTTCATATCATTCAGGATTCTCCAGCTTTATTCCCACCACTCAGCATGTTGGAAGGCCAATGACTGAGGATCATCAGCTTCTTTGGGCTGTGGTTGGGTCAGTGGGTGTAACCTGCGTGACCATACTTCTGGCCCTCCTGGCTCTCTTCTGCATTCGTAAATCTGTCCTTAAACGAAGACGGACATTCACCTATCAGTCTGGATCAGTGAGTGGACATTATTTCATACTTTATGTTATTATTAAATACTTGATTTATTTTTACTCTTATGCTTGTTGTTTATGTATAATGGCAGCAAAATGGTAGCCTGGCTCCACTCTCCTACGTACTTCCGCTCAATTTTCATTTTCCTTCAGTACTCCATCTGGGACTACGGTATATTCTCTGGCTTTCTCCGGTCAAATTTTAACCGGTCCAATCAGTGAAAAGAGGGAGTGGCTGAGAACGATGACGTTGATGACATGCGCTAGTTTGAGATGACATACGTCCCGGCCAAACGTTAGCGATTGGTTATGGCAGATCCAGAGTGTCTCTGGACAGATCCAATAGTTTTAAACTTCAACAGAGTACCCGCCTTCAAGGAAGTTAACGCTTGTCAATGGAGAGTGGCCAGAGTCTGGTAGGACCAGGCTAGCTAAATGGACCGTTTTAGACACAATTCATACTCATAAATGTTGAAATCTGTGTTGACATAAACTTTATAATTTAATGGTTCATCACATTGGGATAGTTGCGATAACACATTTTTAAATTAGTACTTTTATTTAGCAAGAATGCATTCAATTGATCAAAAGAGACAATAAAGACTTTTACATTGTTAAAAAATATCTATTTCAAATAAATGCTGTTCATTTGAACTTTCTATTTAATGTATCACGGCCTCCACAAAGAAATGCTTCACGGCTTCCACAAAAAAATATTAAGCAGTAAGCACCACCCCCACCCTGATTTCAATTGAGGGGAACCCCTCCTGATACCCTAGATACGGCCCTGCATATATAGCCATGTAATATTTCAATCATACTGTATTTTAAACAATAATATAATCATAAATGTCATGTAATATAGTTATATTTAACATCTTTAAGTGGATTCAACTAACAATAATAAGTACAAAAGTAAAATACTTTAAATCTGTTATAAATGTCAACACGTGCAATTTCAGGGAGAAGAGACTATCTTACAGTTCAACTCAGGGACTCTCACACTGACCCGACGACCAAAGCCTTCCCCAGAGCCCCTCACCTATCCCATACTGGAGTGGGAGGACATTAAGTTTGAGGATGTCATTGGAGAAGGGAACTTTGGTCAGGTCATCAAGGCCATGGTCAAAAAAGATGGCATAAAAACGAGTGCTGCAATTAAAATGCTCAAGGGTAAGGCAACAAGCCAACACTGCATTGTTAGCCAAGGTCAGTTTTTACATGATTGTGATTTTGTGTGTTTGTATTTTTGCATCTGCAGAGTTCGCCTCAGAGAATGACCACCGAGACTTTGCCGGTGAATTAGAAGTGCTGTGCAAATTGGGTCAGCATCCAAACATAATTAATCTCATTGGTGCCTGTGAGAACAGAGGTGAGTGCGCCACCTACTGGTATTACATAGAATTATGGTCAGATAGTTGACAGGTAGTTGAATATAGAAATACTAAATGGTGTTTGACATAGTTAGTAATGTTAATAAGGCTTCATATCACTTTTGTCAAAGTACTTTATTTGGTGAAATGCCATATGCATGATTTTTTCTCTAGTGCAGACATGTGACAGCTTCTGTTATCCACAGGTTACCTTTACATTGCCATTGAATATGCACCTTACGGGAACCTTTTAGACTTCCTAAGGAAGAGTCGTGTCCTAGAGACCGATCCTGCCTTTGCCAAGGAGCACGGAACTGCCTCCACACTCACCTCCCAGCAGCTCTTGCAGTTTGCTGCTGATGTAGCAACTGGCATGCATTACCTTAGTGACAAACAGGTATAAAAAGTTGCTGACAATTTATTTCACAGTGTCCTTGTATTAAAAGTTGCATGTAGTTACTGTAGAAATAACTATAAATTATGCATAATTACATGCAACTAGCCCTAAACCAAACCCCATTCCTAACCCTACTATATAATAAGTACATGAAGTGAATTATTATTACACAGTACTTAAATTCATAAATGCACCTTAAAATAAAGTGGAACCAAAACGTTTCATATTCAGGAGCTGTATATTAAAGAATACATATGTGGATGGGCAAAATTAATTGACATTCCAGCCAAGTAATTGTATTATATTTATTGCCAGCAGTGTTGCAGCTAGTTTATTTAGTAGTTTTTAATTGTAATTGTCATTATTAATATGTCCTTTTTTTGTTTGTTTTTTTTGTTATATGTCCTAACTCTGTCTGGTTTTCTTGTTTGCGTTCAAACAGTTTATCCACAGAGATTTGGCAGCCAGAAATGTACTCGTGGGAGAAAACCTAGTTGCAAAAATTGCTGATTTTGGCCTCTCACGTGGTGAGGAGGTGTATGTCAAAAAGACCATGGTGAGGACTATATCTATGAGATGATATGAGATGATAAAACTCATTTGTTCTTCCTTACTCAGCTTTTGAGTGCATAGTGTATCCACCCTTTACGTTATCAATCAGGTTCATCCTAAAATAGTATTCTGGTGGACTTTAAATATAAAATAATTTGACTGAAATGCAAAAATTACTCATGAAACTGGTTGAAAGTTGCACCTCCTTTGTCTTAGGGAAGACTGCCTGTGCGATGGATGGCCATCGAGTCATTAAACTACAGTGTCTACACCACAAAGAGTGATGTGTAAGTGCATTAAAAAATTTGCGTTTTTTGCAGAGATAAGCATCATTATGAACATCTCATGCCTTATTACCTGAATTTTAAATGACTGTGTCAGAAGCTTTAATTTCTACTTAAAGAAAATGTGAGGGAAAGAAATTAATTGTCTATCAAATATTTAAAACACCAAGTGCTATACCATCCCTAAGTTTCAATCCAAATTAACATGCCTTCATCCTTCTCAATTTTTAATGGGCAACTGATAAATAAGCAGGAAGGAACTGATAACATAAACCAGGAAGCTCAAATTTAGAGTAGCGTGTTCCACAAGACCACAGTGCCCGTCAAAACCACCTATTTTTACTCACTCAAGAACACTGCACACTGAACATTTTGAAAACAACATGACCAACATGACAAACATAGTTTTCTTCATTAGATCGGTATGTTAGTGATTTCCCACAAAGCCTTGAGTTTGACCCCATCTTAAAATATCATTAAAACTGAGCATGTATTTCAAACAGTGTAAAAACAGGAAATAAATACATTTTTTAAATACATGATATCCAATCACGGTCAAAACTGACTGCATCCACACAAGCAGCATGCATATGATAGGTTGCATGCAGAGTATGTTGCCTGATGCCTGGTGTATACTCGCCACGTCCGCATGAGTGTAAGAGATACCATTTTGCGTGGCGAGAATCTTTCCGAAGATACACGACTTTGATGCTACATTACTGCCATTCTCCACAATGTACCCTTGTAAAATGAGGTTTTAGGTTTAGGTAAGAACAAATGAAGACTTCAGATGCAAGCCAGCCATAAATACACTTGCCACTTGCTTCGATACTGAATGAATGAATGAATGATTCAATGGCTCACTCATTAAGACTGATTTACCTTCACCTGCTGGCGGTTTTAGTTTAAAAGTATCACTTCGTTTTTACCATCATTTCATATTTTTCTGTTGAACTTTTTCATTTAACACATTATTTATGCCATTGTAATTGCATTCATGCCAGCTCTGAGCAACATAAACAAGGTGTACATACATCTAGATGCAGCTTGTGCCACTGCAGTGCAAAGATGGCTTTTGTTGATAAGGATTTCATTTGATTATTGGTTTAGATTTATTTATCATAGGCCTATTAATAATTAAATTGATGGAATTTTAAGAATTTGACATAAAACATGATATATTTTATAGGGTTAGAAAAACTTTGCATTTATAAAGGTAAAAAATGCACCTGAAAATCAATTCAGGTGGGTAAATATTGTCTCTAAATGGAAAAGGTGTGACTGCAGTCTAAGTGGAAGAGAAAAATGTTAAACGCCTTACTGTAAAAAGTTTGGGAACCAAGCGTTAGATTTAACATACAATAACCGACAGTAGGCTTACTTACTCATCATCTTTATAAATATACATTTAAATAATTTATTTTAAAATATATATTAAAATAGAAAATAGTTTTTTTTTAATTGTAATAATATTTTACAATATTATTGTTTTTAATGTAATTTGATCAAATAAATGATTTCGGTAACACTTTACAATGAGGTTTTATTAGTTGGCAACTTTAGTTAACATGAGCTAAGAATTAACAATCATTTTACAGCATATACTAATCTTAGTTCTTGTTTATTTCAACATTTACTAATACATTATTAAAATCTAAAGTTGTATTTGTTAACATTAGTTAATGCACTGTGAACTAACATGAACAAACAATGAAGGACTGCATTTGTATTAACAAAGATTAACTGTAACAAATGTATTGCTTATTGTCAGCTAATTTTAGTTAATACATTAAAGGTGCACTATGTAAAAAAAAATTCAGTAAAGTATCCAAAAACCACTAGGCCAGTGTTATATATTTTGTTCAGTTGAGTACTTACAATATCCCAAATGTTCCCAACTATTTTTTTAATTTGTATTTAAAAAAAGGAAGTCGCCTGTCGATGGCATCATATCTGCGTTCCTTCGGTTTCCGGTTTTATTTGGCAGAAACACTTTACTCTCACTGCAGTGTGCAACAAGTGTCATAGCAGCCGCCGAGCGAACGCACAGAGTAACGTCATAACATCATTTTCTACACACTCAGATATATCTAATATGATAAACAGAGCTGTGTTACCTCATAGTCATGGCTGGAAAAGCGGAAATGGCGCCGGCAACTGTGGCATAATAAAAGTCCCGCCGGCGACTATGCCATAATAAAGGTCTCGCTGCTCGTGAGGCTTGTGTTACGCTCTTCTTATTAACAATCGCTCCTGCTTCTGCTTCATACTACAGTAACGTTAATAATCACATCCATGAACATGATTTCTGCCCCGAGTTCCACCAGCTGTGAGGCGAAGACCACATGTCCCAAGATTCTGCGCTCAAACTGGCATCATCAAACAACGCCTTTGTTTTGAATAAGCAACCTCTAGTGGACGGAAAAATTACATAGTGCAGCTTTAATTGACCTTATTGTAAAGTGTTACCAAGACTTCTTTCAAAATCTTACCAAACCCAAGATTGAATGGTAGTGTAGATCAGGTTCAAAATGTTCTTGTGTTTTTCTGAGCTTTTTTTAATCATTGTTATGTAAATGTAATACATAGATGTTAGCCATTGCATTGTTTCTTGCACCATGAGCAGTGTTTCTTTTAAAAGGATAGTTCACCCAGAAATTGTCATTTGTCATTATTTACTCCCCCTCAAGTTTTTCCAAACCGTTTTTTCTTCCGTTTAACACAAAAGAAGATATTTGAAAGAATCTTGGTTGTACCAGACAGTTGACGGGCACCCATTGACTTCCATAGCAGGAAAATAAATACCATAGAAGTCAGTGGGTGCCACCAACTGGTTACCAACATTCTTTAAAATATCTTGTTTTGTGTTCAACAGAATAAAGAAACTCATGCAGGTTTGGAACAACATGAGGGCGAGTAAATGATGACACATTTTTTGGGTGAACTATCCCTTTAAGTTGTCACGTCACCAGCTAACCTTTTAATAATTGTTTGTCTTTTTCCACCATCAAAGATTTTACAGATTGTAGCTTATTTAATTTTTGTCTTTGGATTTCAGGTGGTCTTTTGGAGTTCTTCTGTGGGAAATTGTAAGTTTAGGTAAGTTCGTTCATAATAGTTAATGAATTGTCTAGTGCCTGGAGGCATTAAAAAGATGTTTCAGCAAGATATAAATCTGTTCTCCTCAAGGTGGGACTCCATACTGTGGGATGACCTGTGCTGAACTCTATGAAAAGCTTCCTCAGGGCTACAGAATGGAGCAGCCCAGGAACTGTGATGATGAAGTGTAAGCACAGACGTTCATGTATTCTAGTACTCACATTCCATATTAATCAACTGAAGTTGTATTAATAATTATAATTCCTGATATATAATTATCCATACAGGTATGAACTTATGAGGCAGTGCTGGCGAGATAGACCCTATGAGCGACCACCATTTTCACAAATATCTGTCCAGCTCAATAGGATGCAAGAGGCACGGAAGGTAAGGAAAGCAGATTGATGCTTGCATATGTACTGTAAAACTCACCACCACGAGTATTTGTGGGTGGTTACCAGGGCATTGCTGTGTGGTTATAGGTGATTGCTAGGTGATTTGGATCTCAAAATTAATACCACAGCTCTCCTCGTTGAGCTGCATGACTACCGTCTAAAAGTTTTGGGTCGGTACGATTTGTTCATGTTTTTGAAAGTTTCTTATGCTCACCAAGGCTGCATCTAATTGATCAAAAATACAGGAAAAACAGGAATATTGTGAAATATGTATTCCATTTAAAATAACTGTTTTCTATTTTAATATATTTTAAAATGTAATTTATTCCTGTGATGGAAGAGCTAACATTTTAGCAGCCATTTCTCTAGTATTCAGTAGCTATGTTTCCAAAGTTGCAAATTTAACTAGCAAAATCTTAATATTGTATAAAACATTTGAGAATAAAGCAGTGTTTCCATCCCATGTGCTCAAAAGAACAAACTTGCAAAATCTGTAATAAAAATGGAAGTTGCTGCAATCAGGGAAGCCACTGTGGCTCTTCCTCATCATGACTTGCGTCTCAGAGCACACAGACAAAACACAATAAATGCTGTCATGTTATCTTGTGTTTGGATGCCTGGTCTTTGGGAACGCAATCATGTGAAACACTACTGTGAGGTAATTATTCCAAATCATTCTTATGACAGAATTTGGCTCATGCATTTCAGAATGATTAAAGCAACGTTTGCTGTGCAATGAAATAGGTCCGCTGGTTAGTCCAGTTATCCAATCACATCCACTGTTGAGGAAAAACGAGAGTTTAATGTTCCACACTGAGGGATTTATTTTGTAATTGTTTTTCCATCGTTGTTTATGTGCATATCTTATTGGAGACAAAAAAAAGCAATATCCCAAAATGCATAAAATATGTGGGTGGAAGCATAGCTAGTGTCACATGATCCTTTAGAAATCATTCTAATATGCTGATTTGGAGCTCAAGAAACACTTTTTATTATTATCAATGTTGAAAAAACTGCTTAATATTTTTCAGTGGAAACCGCAACCCTTTTTTTCAGGATATTTTGATGAATAGAAAGTGTGAAAGAACAGCATTTATTTGAAATAGAAATCTGTTTTAACATTATAATCAATATATCAATGCGTCCTTGCTGAATAAAAGTGCTAATTGCTTTCAAAAAAAAATCTGACCACAAACTTTTGTACAGTAGTATATATTTCATGTCAATAGTACAAATAAGAGCACTAATTCGGGTCATTCAGGTCCAGTTGCATTTGCATGTAACCATCAACCAACCTCCATCTCTTGTCTTTCATCCAGGCTTATGTCAACATGGCTCTCTTTGAGAACTTCACTTATGCTGGAATAGATGCTACAGCCGAAGAGGCCTGACTACCAGCCCCCCCAGACCCAAGAAGGGTTCACAGCCCAAGGGAGGCTCATCACAGTAGGGCTTCGCGTTACTGTCACTCCCCTGTGGCCAGGTTCCATCGTTCAAAGAGATACTCCACCAAGACCACATGGCTATAGAGAACAGACTGTGAAAGGACACTCTTAGGAACTGTGACTCTAAATTCTGGAAGGACTTGTTTCTCAGGACATGTTGGCCTTGGATTACTCAAAAGGAAGTGGAACCTACAATATAAGCTACAGATGTAGCACACTGGGTCTGTGGGGATCTAGACCATGCATTGAACTCTTTTCCCATCTTTTTATTGGGAAATTATTGTGTGACGTTGTTGAAATGGACGTACATAAGATGCAGTTCGTTCCATGGACAAAAGCGCCAGTATTATCCAATGTAGCACTTGAAAAAGCGATGTATTGTCCTTACTGAAACTGCTTTGTTCACCTTCAGTGAGTTCTGTACATAATGTTTATGTTGTTTATCAGACCGTAAAAAGCCACTGAAGATTTTTAAGCTCTTTTTTTATGATGCTATTTACGTATGACGTATGTATGACATTCTATATCCAACCTATAACCATTTAAAGAACGTTAGAGAATGTTTACTTTGATAAATAAAGCATCATTGTGGTGACAGGACTCATCACAGAGGCATTTGGAGACAACGGTTGACACTCCACTGATAGGAATAGAAAGACCCTTTCTTTCGCTCTCTTCAAGTAGTGGGATTGAGGTCAGGCCCCTTTCCCTGCTGCAGCTTGCTGATCTGTCAAGGGTATTTCCTCCTCTGCCACAGGCCCAAGAGCTGTCAGTCAGGGTACGGCAACTCAGTTTCCTTCAACTCACACACACAAAACAAAACAAAAAACTTCCCTCCTTAAACTTCACAGTCAATGACTATATATTGTCAATGACTATATATATGGCGTTTTTCACTTCTGAATCCCACCAAAACTACCCTTTGTATACAAATAAAAAATGGGATGACAGATATTTGAGTCAAAGGCTCAATGTTCACATTTCTTTTGTTTCTTATAACCACATTCTATACAGAAAAATATAAACTCGAGATTATATTTTGTCAGAGGCCTGATATCTCATCCCTAGGATGTAAGTGTAAGTGTGACCTCTTAAATTGGTCTATATACTTATACACATTTTATTCCATCAAATATAATCAAATAAAATCTAATCTAATCATTTATTTAAGATAAAGAAGGAAAAATATATAATACATGTTAGTATAATGAACTTAAAAATGAATATAAGAACATTAAGAGAGCATAGAAGTTTTTTTTTAAGTGTTGTGCCAGTGCTCAAATATATATGTGCGTGCGAAAGAGGCACTTTGTCAGTCCGGGTGCCTGCCTCAATCCCCAGTGCAACCACTTCCTATTGCACTGGGCCCTGTCAGATGACCATCCTCCAACCTCCCCGCCCTCTCCTAAAAACCTAAGTACTTAACAAACATATCTAGACACTTTTTTTTTTTTTTAAGCGTTGTGTATGGAGCCCCTGTGTGCATAATGGATCTGGTACTCAGGTGGTGGATTCTCCTTTCCTGTCTGATCAAACAGGTGCATTTGGAGTCTCACCTATCAAAGCAAGGTAAGACAAAAGAGTGCGTTGGTCAGATTTTATTTTAGGTGATTTTTCACTTAGATATCTATATTTTATGTTGAGATCATTTTGCCAAGGAGTTGTTATAGCTGTTCTAGTTGTGTTTTAGCTGTGAAAGGCAAGTGTAAAACTATGCATTTTATTAGTACTGTAGATACATGGAATGGTTTTCTCCTTTTTAGAGGTTGCTCTCTTGGCCGTGGATGAGGATCCAAAATGTTTCACTAGGGATCTAGAAAACTTCACTTGTTTTTGGGAAGCACCTGTTGGAAAGTCCTATTATTTTCTCTACATAATTGATTCGTAAGAGTTACTTTCATCTTCTATATTAAACTTAAACTCAAATTGATATATTGATATATATATATATATATATACACACACACACACACACACAGTAATGATATTTTACTATTAAGGGTTTCGTTATGTTCATAAAGTTTACATATTTATTCACTGAAAACCCCTTATCAGTTGATGATCACTAATCTGAAAAATTCTGGGATGAAGGGGATACGTCCCACTTTAATTTCTATGGCGGTTGCAGACCTGCTTCAAGCAAACATGTTTGTACCAAACAGATCAACAGAAGAAAAAAGATGTGATGTGAAACAACAAATTTATGATAAGAAGGACCTGCATATTTGCACGTTCCCGTCGAGTGATGTCTTTTTGTTTGTCGACACGGACCTCAGAGTGATAGACAGAGACACCAACACAACCGTCTACAGTCGCACTGTCAATGTGGAGAATCAGCGTAAGTTCTACAAGCTCTTATGAATTTACTGGTTTTCATTCTTGTATTATGAATTAAAATCAAACGTATCTGCTTATGTCTTCCTCGAAGTTCTACTGTATCCTCCATCAAATATATCCCTTCATCCAACTGGCGAGGTGGGCCAATTGTTAGTTAAATGGAAAAGACAAAACAATGCCGTGAACTCACAGTTACAGTATGAAATTCGTTACAGCTCCAAAAACACATCAAGCACAGTTGGACAGGTGAGTTTGGCACACATCCTTATTGAAATATTACTGTATGAGCTGTATATATACTAAATATATATACTGAAGCAGTTTATTTACTAAATGCAATGTACACTCACTTATCATAGGTGTCAAAACACCAGCATAAGCTAGTCTCACTGGTCGCAGGAGAAAACTGCACAGTGCAAATGAGAGTCAAGCCTATGGGTGATTCAAATCTGCTTTGGAGTGATTGGTCAAGTCCTGTAACAGCTATGGTGCCACAAACAGCAGGTGAGAGTTAAACCCAAAATATTCAGAGCCTGAAAACGTGGAATTTTAGTTGGTTGGCTAAAAAAAAAATATATATATATATATATATATATATATATATATATATATATATATATATATATATATATATATATATATATATATATATATATATATATATATTCACAGAGCGGACTACTATTTTCTATTACTTTTAACCAACCCTTTAGATAACTTTCCTTATGGCAAAAGGGCTCATTTTAATGGAATGCTCGATTGTTTCTGGGTTTAGTCTCAGTGGGCCACCGAAACTTCTGTTGCAGCAGTGTATAGAAATGACAAAAAAATAAAAGTCTGCACTAAACAGTTGTTGCGATAGCCTTTTATTTCCTATTGTGACGTATATCCAAGTGAAATGGTTTCTCGAACAAGAAAAAATGTCAGGAATTGATTCGATCATTGAATCTTGAATTTTGCATTGATGTGGTTTGCTATTGCTGTGATCTCATGTACCCTGTTTTTTTAACATTGCATTTAGTGACGGGGTTATCCTGCGGTAAGAAGTCCCAACATCTAAACTTGGTTATTTATTTGAGAACCAATAATACAATTCTAGGAATTTTCTTTTTAGGTTTTATTTTTTGCAACCATAAAATAAAGTTCCCAGAACGTTGAAGGGTGGTTGTTTTTTTTTGTGTTTTTTTTATTATTTAAAAAAAATATATATATTTTTAAAATTACTTACAGAACTTTCCTGATAGTTGGATGATTACTGACGTACAGCGGAATAATGATATCGGAGTGAAGAGGTTAGGTAAACGTTCCTGCGAATGTTAGAATAACACCAGGGGAACGTTAGAATAACGTTCTACCATGGGCATCGGAAGCAAAAAAAATGTGGGTGGGTCCTTGCTAAACATATAGTTCAGAAAGACAATATTACGGAAATCGCCGTATCAATGAAAGCGGCAGTAGTGTAGGGGTAAGATGCACAACGTCTAATTTTGACACAAATTGACCCGCGGTTCGAGTCCGCCTTTCGCCGCACTCAATCTTCTCCCTTTTCCCATCACAAATCAGATCGGAAAGGCATTTATTTTCAATAAAAATGAAGAAAATGTTAGAAAAGTGGAAATAAAGCGTTTAACGTGTTTAATAATAAGTGTTTATCGATTAGGGGTAGGTAAACAGACATGTGCTGAATGTTAGAGACAATAAAAGTGAGTGGGTCCTATATCATTGATCGTAAAAAGTGGGTGGGTCTTGTCCCACCAACATACAATGGTTCCGACGCCCATGTGTTCTACAAAGCAAAAATGACGTTCTATTTTTGTTAAGAAAACGTTCCTGGCTTAGCAAAAACAAACCTAGAAAAGAACATACTGGGAATCAAAAATTGTTAGCTGGGAACTCGGACCCCAAAAAAATTTAGTTATGCTAGTTGTTATCGAGTTTAATTACTACTGCGTGACAAATAAAACGTGAGTAACTTCGAAAACTTTGGTAAATTCAGTCATGAGTTCATCATCGAAAGTATCAGTCTGGTAGTCTTCCGGTTCACACAAAAGAAGCGTTTTTGGGCTTCACTGCGTTGTGAATGTGTGATACTGGAATGTCTTTAGCGTTGCGCCGCTACTCGTTGAGTCTCTCGCATGAGTTAAAATTACTTCAAAAACCTTCAAAAACTCCAACTTAACCGGTCTCGAGAGCATGTGTGGTTCTTTTATGAAATGCAGCATGCACCTTGGTCCCAGGCGGAATGATAAAAAAAAAATCCACTTGCTTAATTTCAAATAAGTGAGTTTTAAGCATTTATTAAAAAACAGGAAGAGAAGGCACTGCCCGAATGGATACTGCAGACTATTATTTTATTCTTTTGGACCAGCTATAGCAAATGCTCGATCATCAGAATGTTCCAGTTTGGACCTGTGGCCAGAAATATAAGAAAGTCTCTGACTTATGTGGACAGTCACACCAGCTCAAATAATTATTTAAAAAACAATGTTAGCATTTTCAACTCCATATTGGGTTACATATTGGGTTAAATAAACAAGGTCATAAATACCAACATTATAAGTCACTAGGTCGAAGCTTAAGTATCCTTTTTTTTTTGTGGACACGGTTCAATAATTGTAATAATAAAGACTCTTAAACAAGCCTTAATTCCTTTCCTTAATTCAAATCTTAAAGAGATAGTTCACGCCAAAATGAACATTCCCCTTTACCTACGCTCATCTTGTTCCAAACCTGTATGACTGGGGCTCTTTCTTTGATGGAAGACAGCCAGAATGTTTGGGATTCAGTCACTTTCTTTTCATCTTTTTCTCCATGTAAGAAAAGTGAATGGTGACAGGCTGTCATTCTGTTTAATAGTTCATTTTGTGTTCCACTGAAGAAAGAAAGTCATGAGAGCAAGTAAATTAGGACAGAATGTAATTTCGATTGTAAAATAATTAAAAACACAGAAACTTACCTAAATAACAGTAAGCATCCAATCACCTTTCAGTATCTGGCTAATTTTCAGGTGACATAGAATTACAGTGCCACACTCCGGATCTGAGTCAAGTATTATGCAAATGGAGAGGAGAATTATATGATGACGGCAGCTTCTACTACAGACGATTAAACAGGTGTCATGTTTTTTTTTAATGTCCTCTCTTACAGAAATCAAAGGAAAGCAGTTAGTTTGATTCATTAACTGCAGTCCTTCTTGTCTGGTGTTTCAGAAGTTCATGGGGCATTTGGAAGTTGTGTTCCAAAGACAACAACACTGTCCACCAGTGTGTCCTGAATGGCCAGGAGTCCAGTGTCTATCAGTTTTACCTCAGTGCTGGATTGCAACCATACGGTCAAACTTTTTATGCGAAGACTTTCAGCATGAACAGCAACAGTAAGTGTGAAAGAAATGGCTTAATGTCATGTTAGCCACCATATATTGTCCAAATACTCTCAAACTCCAATATTTCATATTTTTAAAACACATCCTATACTGAGCAAAGTATTGAATATTTTAATCGTTTATTACCATGTGTATACATGCTGATAGGGGAGACCTTGTTTTATGCTAATTTTAACATATCAATTTGTGGGTACCCCCTTGGTCCTTTCGCTTTCGCTTTCTTAAATGCATGAGTGTTTTGCCAATCATTATTACATATACAGGTCTTTAGTGACCCGGATCTATATCTAACACAGATGGATTTCTAACTGTTGCGATAATATAAAACTCTCCTGATATTAGAGTAACAATTACAGAAGAATAAAATAAAGCATATTTTGTAACCTTTTGGAAATTGGAAGGATTCAGTTTGAGCAGATGTTTTATACCATCATCACTGTCCTCGTCAGAGCACATTTCCCAGTAAATTCAGCATCTGGCTCATTTTCACGATCTCAGACATATTCTCAAGACTATCATTTTCAACATCTTCAAAATCAATATTTTGATCGCTGGCAGCTTCTTTACCAGATCTACCATTAAGTGACAGTGACACTAATATTAGATTGCGTTCAGTACTTGCTCTAGCAGTAAATCACTGAGCCCTTTCAAGTTTTGCTGATGATACTTCCTGTTCTTTTGTTTTCTGCCTGCGGTAACTATGAGTGAAACTTCATCATTGTGTGACATTGCCATCACTTCAGACATTGCCACCTTGTGGAATAATGGTGAATTGCACTTATTCAGTCATTTACGTTTACATTTAGTCATTTAGCAGACGCTTTTATCCAAAGCGACTTACAAATAAGAGCAATAGAAGCAACTAGAACAGTCAGGGGCAACAGTATGTAAGTGCTGTAACAAGTCTCAGTTAATCTAGCACAGAGGACAGAACTTTTTAAAAAAAAAAATTAAATAAATTAGACAGACAGAAAATTAATAGAATGTTAAGTGCTATTCTTGATTGGTCAGGTGCTGCTGGAAGAGATGTGTCTTTAGCTGTTTTTTGAAAATGGCTACAGACTCGGCTGCTCGAATTGAGATAGGCAGGTCATTCCACCAGGTGGGTGCGGTCCAGGAAAAGGTCTGTGAGAGTGATTTCATGCCTCTTTGGTATGGCACCACAAGGCATCGTTCACTGGCAGAACGTAAGCTCCTGGAGGGTGTGTAAGTCTGAACAAGCAAGTTTAAGTATATTGGTGCAGAGCCAGTGGTTGCTTTGAAGGCGAGTACCAGTGTCTTGAATTTGATGCGAGCGGCTATTGGCAGCCAGTGCAGACTGATGAAGAGAGGGGTGACGTGCGCTCTCTTTGGCTCATTAAAGACCACCCTCGCCGCTGCATTCTGGATCAGTTGCAAGGGTTTGATAGTGCATGCCGGAAGGCCCGCTAGAAGAGCATTACAGTAGTCCAGTCTGGAGAGAACAAGAGCTTGGACCAGGAGTTGTGTGGCCTGCTCTGATAGGAAGGGTCTAATCTTCCTAATGTTGTATAACGCAAATCTGCAGGACCGGGTTGTTGCAGAAATGTGGTCAGCGAATTTTAGTTGATCATCAATCACAACTCCAAGGTTCCTGGCTGTCCTGGACGGAGTTATGGTTGATGATCCT
The DNA here is from genome assembly GCA_023566225.1 of Romanogobio albipinnatus. Classification (NCBI taxonomy): domain Eukaryota; kingdom Metazoa; phylum Chordata; class Actinopteri; order Cypriniformes; family Gobionidae; genus Romanogobio; species Romanogobio albipinnatus. Next base: position 20,218,030 of record CM042250.1, read on the forward strand.
AGCTGAATGGAGAGATTGTGGTGAAGTGCTGGGTTGGCTGAGACCTCAAGCAGTTCTGTCTTTGCAAGGTTGAGTTGCAGGTGATGTTCCTTCATCCAGGCAGAAATGTCTGTTAGGCAGGCAGTGATACGAACACCAACCGTGGGATCATCTGGTTGAAATGAGAAGTAGAGTTGAGTGTCGTCGGCATAGCAGTGAAAGGAAAAGCCATGTTTCTGAATGACAGATCCCAGTGATGACATGTAGATGGAGAAGAGAAGTGGTCCAGTAATAAAAATTTCAATTATAGTTGTGCAGAAAAAAATGTATTACGCTGTTCGTGTCGTTAGTGACCCTATTCAATTTTTACAAAAAATTAAAGGGAAAACAGGCATTCCTTTTATATAATTTTGTTCTTGTTATATTGTTTATAATGAATTGATTGAGGAATACTATAACTTTAAAAAATTAATGAGAAGAAGGGTAGTGAATGACGTCCCGGGCCAATAAAAAAAAGACCAGAGGTATGCGTTTAAGGGTTAATTAAGTTTAGGGATAAGTTGTATTTCACAATGTAATTATAACTGGTCTCACTGACTCAAAAAACCACAGAATTGCAGAAACTAAACAAAAGGTGTTGCAATCATCACTTGTTCTCCCCCCTATATCAGAGTTCCAAAAAAGCACTAAAAATGCTAATTTTAGTTACTAATTCATCTTGAATTATAACGACATCATTATATCATAATGCCAATGGCAGTCAAAGGTCTGTTTCTTTGCTGTTTTTAACAGTCAAGACGGGGCCTCCAGGTGGTCTGAAAGCAAAGCCTGAGGAAGGAAGGCTCTGTTTGACATGGGATCCATCCTTTTTGAAGATCTCTCAGTATCTAAAGTACCAGATCCGTTATCAGCATAAAGCAGAGAGTGAGTGGAAGGTGGGTGATGTGAATTTCATGTATTTCAAGTGGATAGAAGACATTTATAGCCATTATTCAACATCTGTCTTCTTTCTGCTTTGAATTAGGTGTGTTACATGGCTGCATAACACATTTTGAAACTATTTTTTGTGGTAGGATTTTACAACACCCAGTTCAAAGACCAGCACTTGTCTGGATGTGCACCGGGGGAGCCAATACACCATCCAGGTCCGAGCCCAACCCAATGGATCCGTGTACAGCGGAGACTGGAGTGACTGGTCAAAACCTCTCACTGTCCTCTTACCTTTAGACAAAGGTAAACATTTGAACACAATGCATTACAACTCTAAAATTAATCAATTTTAACACATTAAACCATTTCTTTTATTATCACAGAGTGGATCTTTATTCTTTGTATACCAGTGACTCTGCTCATCATTGCTTCTGCAATGATCTCTTTCTTTTCCAGATACATCCGGTAATCTAATTCTCTGTTGATTATTTTAGAACATTACTGTCAGTCTGGTAGTCTTCCGGTTCACACAAAGAAGCGTTTTTGGGCTTCACTGCGTTGTGAATGTGTGATACTGGAATGTCTTTAGCGTTGCGCCGCTACTCGTTGAGTCTCTCGCATGAGTTAAAATTACTTCAAAAACTCAAACTTAACCGGTCTCGAGAGCATGTGTGGTTCTTTTATGAAATGCAGCATGCACCTTGGTCCCAGGCGGAATGATAAAAAAAAAATCCACTTGCTTAATTTCAAATAAGTGAGTTTTAAGCATTTATTAAAAAACAGGAAGAGAAGGCACTGCCCGAATGGATACTGCGGACTATTATTTTATTCTTTTGGACCAGCTATAGCAAATGCTCGATCATCAGAATGTTCCAGTTTGGACCTGTGGTCAGAAATATAAGAAAGTCTCTGACTTATGTGGACAGTCACACCAGCTCAAATAATTATTTAAAAAACAATGTTAGCATTTTCAACTCCATATTGGGTTACATATTGGGTTAAAAAAACAAGGTCATAAATACCAACATTATAAGTCACTAGGTCGAAGCTTAAGTATCCTTTTTTTGTGGACACGGTTCAATAATTGTAATAATAAAGACTCTTAAACAAGCCTTAATTCCTTTCCTTAATTCAAATCTTAAAGAGATAGTTCACGCCAAAATGAACATTCCCCTTTACCTACGCTCATCTTGTTCCAAACCTGTATGACTGGGGCTCTTTCTTTGATGGAAGACAGCCAGAATGTTTGGGATTCAGTCACTTTCTTTTCATCTTTTTCTCCATGTAAGAAAAGTGAATGGTGACAGGCTGTCATTCTGTTTAATAGTTCATTTTGTGTTCCACTGAAGAAAGAAAGTCATGAGAGCAAGTAAATTAGGACAGAATGTAATTTCGATTGTAAAACAATTAAAAACACATAAACTTAACTAAATAACAGTAAGCATCCAATCACCTTTCAGTATCTGGCTAATTTTCAGGTGACATAGAATTACAGTGCCACACTCCGGATCTGAGTCAAGTATTATGCAAATGGAGAGGAGAATTATATGATGACGGCAGCTTCTACTACAGACGATTAAACAGGTGTCATGTTTTTTTTTAATGTCCTCTCTTACAGAAATCAAAGGAAAGCAGTTAGTTTGATTCATTAACTGCAGTCCTTCTTGTCTGGTGTTTCAGAAGTTCATGGGGCATTTGGAAGTTGTGTTCCAAAGACAACAACACTGTCCACCAGTGTGTCCTGAATGGCCAGGAGTCCAGTGTCTATCAGTTTTACCTCAGTGCTGGATTGCAACCATACGGTCAAACTTTTTATGCAAAGACTTTCAGCATGAACAGCAACAGTAAGTGTGAAAGAAATGGCTTAATGTCATGTTAGCCACCATATATTGTCCAAATACTCTCAATCTCCAATATTTCATATTTTTAAAACACATCCTATACTGAGCAAAGTATTGAATATTTTAATCGTTCATTACCATGTGTATACATGCTGATAGGGGAGACCTTATTTTATGTTAATTTTAACATATCAATTTGTGGGTACCCCATTGGTCCTTTCGCTTTCGCTTTCTTAAATGCATGAGTGTTTTGCCAATCATTATTACATATACAGGTCTTTAGTGACCCGGATCTATATCTAACACAGATGGATTTCTAACTGTTGCGATAATATAAAACTCTCCTGATATTAGAGTAACAATTACAGAAGAATAAAATAAAGTATATTTTGTAACCTTTTGGAAATTGGAAGGATTCAGTTTGAGCAGATGTTTTATACCATCATCACTGTCCTCGTCAGAGCACATTTCCCAGTAAATTCAGCATCTGGCTCATTTTCACGATCTCAGACATATTCTCAAGACTATCATTTTCAACATCTTCAAAATCAATATTTTGATCGCTGACAGCTTCTTTACCAGATCTACCATTAAGTGACAGTGACACTAATATTAGATGGCGTTCAGTACTTGCTCTAGCAGTAAATCACTGAGCCCTTTCAAGTTTTGCTGATGATACTTCCTGTTCTTTTGTTTTCTGCCTGCGGTAACTATGAGTGAAACTTCATCATTGTGTGACATTGCCATCACTTCAGACATTGCCACCTTGTGGAATAATGGTGAATTGCACTTATTCAGTCATTTACGTTTACATTTAGTCATTCAGCAGACGCTTTTATCCAAAGCGACTTACAAATGAGAGCAATAGAAGCAACTAGAACAGTCAAGGGCAACAGTATGTAAGTGCTGTAACAAGTCTCAGTTAATCTAGCACAGAACACAGAGGACAGAACTTTTTTTTTATTTTTTTTAAATAAATTAGACAGACAGAAAATTAATAGAATGTTAAGTGCTATTCTTTATTGGTCAGGTGCTGCTGGAAGAGATGTGTCTTTAGCTGTTTTTTGAAAATGGCTACAGACTCAGCTGCTCGAATTGAGATAGGCAGGTCATTCCACCAGGTGGGGGCGGTCCAGGAAAAGGTCTGTGAGAGTGATTTCATGCCTCTTTGGTATGGCACCACAAGGCATCGTTCACTGGCAGAACGTAAGCACCTGGAGGGTGTGTAAGTCTGAACAAGCAAGTTTAAGTATATTGGTGCAGAGCCAGTGGTTGCTTTGAAGGCGAGTACCAGTGTCTTGAATTTGATGCGAGCGGCTATTGGCAGCCAGTGCAGACTGATGAAGAGAGGGGTGACGTGCGCTCTCTTTGGCTCATTAAAGACCACCCTCGCCGCTGCATTCTGGATCAGTTGCAAGGGTTTGATAGTGCATGCCGGAAGGCCCGCTAGAAGAGCATTACAGTAGTCCAGTCTGGAGAGAACAAGAGCTTGGACCAGGAGTTGTGTGGCCTGCTCTGATAGGAAGGGTCTAATCTTCCTAATGTTGTATAACGCAAATCTGCAGGACCGGGTTGTTGCAGAAATGTGGTCAGCGAATTTTAGTTGATCATCAATCACAACTCCAAGGTTCCTGGCTGTCCTGGACGGAGTTATGGTTGATGATCCTAGCTGAATGGAGAGATTGTGGTGAAGTGCTGGGTTGGCTGAGACCACAAGCAGTTCTGTCTTTGCAAGGTTGAGTTGCAGGTGATGTTCCTTCATCCAGGCAGAAATGTCTGTTAGGCAGGCAGTGATACGAACACCAACCGTGGGATCATCTGGTTGAAATGAGAAGTAGAGTTGAGTGTCGTCGGCATAGCAGTGAAAGGAAAAGCCATGTTTCTGAATGACAGATCCCAGTGATGACATGTAGATGGAGAAGAGAAGTGGTCCAGTAATAAAAATTTCAATTATAGTTGTGCAGAAAAAAATGTATTACGCTGTTCGTGTCGTTAGTGACCCTATTCAATTTTTACAAAAAATTAAAGGGAAAACAGGCATTCCTTTTATATAATTTTGTTCTTGTTATATTGTTTATAATGAATTGATTGAGGAATACTATAACTTAAAAAAATTAATGAGAAGAAGGGTAGTGAATGACGTCCCGGGCCAATAAAAAAAAGACCAGAGGTATGCGTTTAAGGGTTAATTAAGTTTAGGGATAAGTTGTATTTCACAATGTAATTATAACTGGTCTCACTGACTCAAAAAACCACAGAATTGCAGAAACTAAACAAAAGGTGTTGCAATCATCACTTGTTCTCCCCCCTATATCAGAGTTCCAAAAAAGCACTAAAAATGCTAATTTTAGTTACTAATTCATCTTGAATTATAACGACATCATTATATCATAATGCCAATGGCAGTCAAAGGTCTGTTTCTTTGCTGTTTTTAACAGTCAAGACGGGGCCTCCGGGTGGTCTGAAAGCAAAGCCTGAGGAAGGAAGGCTCTGTTTGACATGGGATCCATCCTTTTTGAAGATCTCTCAGTATCTAAAGTACCAGATCCGTTATCAGCATAAAGCAGAGAGTGAGTGGAAGGTGGGTGATGTGAATTTCATGTATTTCAAGTGGATAGAAGACATTTATAGCCATTATTCAACATCTGTCTTCTTTCTGCTTTGAATTAGGTGTGTTACATGGCTGCATAACACATGTTGAAACTATTTTTTGTGGTAGGATTTTACAACACCCAGTTCAAAGACCAGCACTTGTCTGGATGTGCACCGGGGGAGCCAATACACCATCCAGGTCCGAGCCCAACCCAATGGATCCGTGTACAGCGGAGACTGGAGTGACTGGTCAAAACCTCTCACTGTCCTCTTACCTTTAGACAAAGGTAGAAATTTGAACACAATGCATTACAACTCTGAAATGAATCGATTTTGACACATTAAACCATTTCTTTTATTATCACAGAGTGGATCTTTATTCTTTGTATACCAGTGACTCTGCTCATCATTGCTACTGCAATGATCTCTTTCTTTTCCAGATACATCCGGTAATCTAATTCTCTGTTGATTATTTTAGAACATTACTGTCAGTCTGGTAGTCTTCCAGTTCACACAAAGAAGCGTTTTTGGGCTTCACTGCGTTGTGAATGTGTGATACTGGAATGTCTTTAGCGTTGCGCCGCTACTCGTTGAGTCTCTCGCATGAGTTAAAATTACTTCAAAAACCTTCAAAAACTCAAACTTAACCGGTCTCGAGAGCATGTGTGGTTCTTTTATGAACTGCAGCATGCACCTTGGTCCCAGGCGGAATGATATAAAAAAAAAATCCACTTGCTTAATTTCAAATAAGTGAGTTTTAAGCATTTATTAAAAAACAGGAAGAGAAGGCACTGTCCGAATGGATACTGCAGACTATTATTTTATTCTTTTGGACCAGCTATAGCAAATGCTCGATCATCAGAATGTTCCAGTTTGGACCTGTGGCCAGAAATCTAAGAAAGTCTCTGACTTATGTGGACAGTCACACCAGCTCAAATAATTATTTAAAAAACAATGTTAGCATTTTCAACTCCATATTGGGTTACATATTGGGTTAAATAAACAAGGTCATAAATACCAACATTATAAGTCACTAGGTCGAAGCTTAAGTATCCTTTTTTTTTGTGGACACGGTTCAATAATTGTAATAATAAAGACTCTTAAACAAGCCTTAATTCCTTTCCTTAATTCAAATCTTAAAGAGATAGTTCACGCCAAAATGAACATTCCCCTTTACCTACGCTCATCTTGTTCCAAACCTGTATGACTGGGGCTCTTTCTTTGATGGAAGACAGCCAGAATGTTTGGGATTCAGTCACTTTCTTTTCATCTTTTTCTCCATGTAAGAAAAGTGAATGGCGACAGGCTGTCATTCTGTTTAATAGTTCATTTTGTGTTCCACTGAAGAAAGAAAGTCATGAGAGCAAGTAAATTAGGACAGAATGTAATTTCGATTGTAAAACAATTAAAACCACAGAAACTTACCTAAATAACAGTAAGCATCCAATCACCTTTCAGTATCTGGCTAATTTTCAGGTGACATAGAATTACAGTGCCACACTCCGGATCTGAGTCAAGTATTATGCAAATGGAGAGGAGAATTATATGATGACGGCAGCTTCTACTACAGACGATTAAACAGGTGTCATGTTTTTTTTTAATGTCCTCTCTTACAGAAATCAAAGGAAAGCAGTTAGTTTGATTCATTAACTGCAGTCCTTCTTGTCTGGTGTTTCAGAAGTTCATGGGGCATTTGGAAGTTGTGTTCCAAAGACAACAACACTGTCCACCAGTGTGTCCTGAATGGCCAGGAGTCCAGTGTCTATCAGTTTTACCTCAGTGCTGGATTGCAACCATACGGTCAAACTTTTTATGCAAAGACTTTCAGCATGAACAGCAACAGTAAGTGTGAAAGAAATGGCTTAATGTCATGTTAGCCACCATATATTGTCCAAATACTCTCAAACTCCAATATTTCATATTTTTAAAAAACATCCTATACTGAGCAAAGTATTGAATATTTTAATCGTTCATTACCATGTGTATACATGCTGATAGGGGAGACCTTGTTTTATGCTAATTTTAACATATCAATTTGTGGGTACCCCATTGGTCCTTTCGCTTTCGCTTTCTTAAATGCATGAGTGTTTTGCCAATCATTATTACATATACAGGTCTTTAGTGACCCGGATCTATATCTAACACAGATGGATTTCTAACTGTTGCGATAATATAAAACTCTCCTGATATTAGAGTAACAATTACAGAAGAATAAAATAAAGTATATTTTGTAACCTTTTGGAAATTGGAAGGATTCAGTTTGAGCAGATGTTTTATACCATCATCACTGTCCTCGTCAGAGCACATTTCCCAGTAAATTCAGCATCTGGCTCATTTTCACGATCTCAGACATATTCTCAAGACTATCATTTTCAACATCTTCAAAATCAATATTTTGATCGCTGACAGCTTCTTTACCAGATCTACCATTAAGTGACAGTGACACTAATATTAGATTGCGTTCAGTACTTGCTCTAGCAGTAAATCACTGAGCCCTTTCAAGTTTTGCTGATGATACTTCCTGTTCTTTTGTTTTCTGCCTGCGGTAACTATGAGTGAAACTTCATCATTGTGTGACATTGCCATAACTTCAGACATTGCCACCTTGCGGAATAATGGTGAATTGCACTTATTCAGTCATAAAAATGTCAATTATAGTTGTGCAGAAAAACAATAGTTTGGCAGAAAAAAAATTTATTACGCTGTTACACACTTCGTGTCGTTAGTGACCCTATTCAATTTTTACAAAAAATTAAAGGGAAAACAGGCATTCCTTTTATATAATTTTTTTCTTGTTATATTGTTTATAATGAATTGATTGAGGAATACTATAACTTAAAAAAAATTAATGAGAAGAAGGGTAGTGAATGTAGTCCCGGGCCAATAAAAAAAAGACCAGAGGTATGCGTTTAAGGGTTAATTAAGTTTAGGGATAAGTTGTATTTCACAATGTAATTATAACTGGTCTCACTGACTCAAAAAACCACAGAATTGCAGAAACTAAACAAAAGGTGTTGCAATCATCACTTGTTCTCCCCCCTATATCAGAGTTCCAAAAAAGCACTAAAAATGCTAATTTTAGTTACTAATTCATCTTGAATTATAACGACATCATTATATCATAATGCCAATGGCAGTCAAAGGTCTGTTTCTTTGCTGTTTTTAACAGTCAAGACGGGGCCTCCGGGTGGTCTGAAAGCAAAGCCTGAGGAAGGAAGGCTCTGTTTGACATGGGATCCATCCTTTTTGAAGATCTCTCAGTATCTAAAGTACCAGATCCGTTATCAGCATAAAGCAGAGAGTGAGTGGAAGGTGGGTGATGTGAATTTCATGTATTTCAAGTGGATAGAAGACATTTATAGCCATTATTCAACATCTGTCTTCTTTCTGCTTTGAATTAGGTGTGTTACATGGCTGCATAACACATGTTGAAACTATTTTTTGTGGTAGGATTTTACAACACCCAGTTCAAAGACCAGCACTTGTCTGGATGTGCACCGGGGGAGCCAATACACCATCCAGGTCCGAGCCCAACCCAATGGATCCGTGTACAGCGGAGACTGGAGTGACTGGTCAAAACCTCTCACTGTCCTCTTACCTTTAGACAAAGGTAAACATTTGAACACAATGCATTACAACTCTAAAATGAATCAATTTTAACACATTAAACCATTTCTTTTATTATCACAGAGTGGATCTTTATTCTTTGTATACCAGTGACTCTGCTCATCATTGCTACTGCAATGATCTCTTTCTTTTCCAGATACATCCGGTAATCTAATTCTCTGTTGATTATTTTAGAACATTACTTTTATGCAGCCTATGAGCTATGACAAAAACATATCTAAAGAATGCAAATATAAAGAAATATTAAATATATGGTATATTCTCTGCTTTAGTAAGGTCAAGAAGTCCTTGTGGCCATCAGTCCCAAACCTCAACAAGATGCTAGAAAGCTTCCTGACTGATATCAGTGGATCACATTGGGTAATTGAAATCTGCTTTTATAATAATTTTGAATTTGAGAACAGTTTAATTGGTGATTTTTAAATATATATATATATATTTTATTTATATTTATATTTAATTCTGTGGCTATTTGAAAAATTGCAAGTGAAAACTTTTTAGCAGATTTCAATAAATTGATTTTCTCATTATTACTGCCATACTGTCTTAAATTCAGGAGCCAACCTTCAACATTAAGCAATGTGATGATGACACTACTACATCAGTGGTGGAGATTCTGCCCGAAAAGGAAGCTATGGTAAAACCCTGTAAGAAGTCCACCTGCCTTTCCCTCTCTGAGCATGGCTTTGTATCTGATGAAAAAAATGGGGAGAATGTCAGAGATAATGTTTTAGAGATGGCTCAAGATTATGTGATTTTGAACAACGATAAAATCCCATGTTGTACAGGGAATGATTATGTTGCATTATCTCATGTGAGTAATGAAAAACTAAACTGCTGCCCCAGTACCTTTTGTACCAACTTCTCAGAATGCACCACAAATATTCTCAACCATTCCTATCTCCTTCTGGCAGAAAAGTCTGAGCTTAAAAAGTATCACTCAGCCTGTCGCCAGTACACAAATATGGAGATCACAGCAATACCATGAGTAGCAAATGTAGAGCGAGTTTTAATCTTAGATAAATTAAACTCACAAAAATGTATATATTAATAGTTTTGGATGAAGCCTTATTTACAAAAAGTTAGGGTTAGGGTTAGGGTTAAAAGCGCCTCAACTTCTGTGGAATGAGAGAAGAGGCCGGCAAGACCTTCAGAAACAGACAAGGTTCACTATACAGAGCACGAAGTTATCGTAGGTCTGAAGTCAGGTGTGTTAAGTGGAGAACTATTACATTTCACAAAATTCAGGAACAAAAACTAGACATGACAATTGGTTCTTCAGTAAAATCTTTGATTTAAGCTTTAACATTGACTACTTTTCTAGTTGGTTGTGACATCATCATTCCTGTGGGTGGAGTTTGTTACAGGTCTTTAAAGGAACACTCCACTTTTTTTCAAAATAGCTCATTTTCCAATTCCCCTAGAGTTAAAAACAGTTGAGTTTTACCATTTTCGAATCCATTCAGCCGATCTCCGGGTCTGGCGGTAGCACTTTTAGCATAGCTTAGCAAAGATCATTGAATCTGATTAGACCATTAGCATCTCGCTCAAAAAAATGACCAAAGAGTTTCAATATTTTTCCTATTTAAAACTTGACCCTTCTGTAGTTACATTTTGTACCAAAACCAACGTAAAATTAAAATTTGCGATTTTCTCGGCGGATATGGCTAGGAACTATACTCTCATTCCAGATTTAAATAGGAGTCAAGTTTTAAATAAGAAAAATATTGAAACTCTTTGGTCATTTTTGAGCGAGATGCTAACGGTCTAATCAGATTCTATGATCTATGCTAAGCTATGTTTGAGTTTTATGTATATAAAACTCAACTGTTTAACTCTAGGTGAGCTCCGGACACCATACAAATGTTACCAGGTTTATATGGTAAAGAGAAAGGTTGCACTTTGCACACACAAAGTTGGTTAACATGTCTATCATACCAGTATCATGCTAACGTGACGGATAAGTGTTATGGGTATACTTTAGAAAAACTGTTGGACGCGAAACATTTTTCTGTTAGTAATTTAGGATGTGACCAATATTTTATAAAGAGCTTAAGCTTCATTTAACCATATATATTCTTTAAAATGAAACGGTGTTATACATTTAGGCTATATTGGTTATAAACATTATTTAGCAGTTATGCTTGTTATATTGGCAATTGTAATAATTTTGTAATTGTAATATTGTACTGATTACAAAACAAGAAGCAATTCATGTCAGTCAATAGCTTTATTGTATCAAGACATCAAACAAGTAAAATGTGAAAATATCCAACATTTTGGTGCTTTGTATGAAAATTGTACATTTTAACATGTCATTAAATGCTAAACAAGAAATGTGCCTTTTCTCTCCCACACTAAAATGCATAAAAACTGCTTTAAAATAAAGCATTTGAGCAAATGTTCTAAAGACATTAAAGAGTGAACAGAAAGACATGATTTGAAGCAAAAGGGTATAATTAGAATATACAATTCACATTTAAAACTTACTTATAGAACTACACTTATACATTTAAGCATTAAAATTGATAATTTAATCCAAATATTCAATACAATATCTCATATTCAGTTCATAGGAATTTAGCTGTGATGCTCCAGGCAAGATGCAATTCAAAACTTGCTCACTGAATTTCCCAAAAAAGTGGTCAGGCATTCTGGGGATCCACACTGGTTAGTAGGGCAGAGTTTTAGTCAGCCTTCAAGGCATAAAGCACATCATCCTGACTAACATTGAGTCTTATACGGAGCAGCAGATCCAGGCGGCTTCCCTCCAGGAGAAGCAGCCTACAGGAACCCAGCCTCTGACAAATCGCCAGCCCTTCAGACACACTCACTGGCTGCAAACCATCAACACGACACAGAGCCTGGTGCTGAACAAACACCTGTAGCGAGAAACATTTAGGAATTAAAACATCATCTTAAAGAATGAATGTATGAGATTTATACATAATCTGGAAGCTGAATAAATAAGGGATTTTTTATTTTATTTTTTAGGATAGGACAATATTAGGCCAAGATACCATTATAACCATTATTCAACCATTATAAAATCTGGAATCTGAGGGTGCAAAAATATATTGAGAAAATCACCTTTAAACTTGTCCAAATTAAGTCCTTAGCAATGCATATTACTACTAATAATACATTTTTTATATATTTACAGTAGGTCTTTACTTAATATCCTACGGAGCCCCCCTAGTCCCACTTTGTCAAAAAAAAATTATTATAACTAACTATCTCGTGGCCTCAAGATAGCATCTCGTGGCCTCAAGATAGCAACTCGTGGCCTCAAGATAGCAACTCGTGGCCTCAAGATAGCATCTCGTGGCCTCAAGATAGCAACTCGTGGCCTCAAGATAGCATCTCGTGGCCTCAAGATAGCAACTCGTGGCCTCAAGATAGCATCTCGTGGCCTCAAGATAGCATCTCGTGGCCTCAAGATAGCAACTCGTGGCCTCAAGATAGCATCTCGTGGCCTCAAGATAGCATCTCGTGGCCTCAAGATAGCAACTCGTGGCCTCAAGATAGCATCTCGTGGCCTCAAGATAGCAACTCGTGGCCTCAAGATAGCATCTCGTGGCCTCAAGATAGCATCTCGTGGCCTCAAGATAGCAACTCGTGGCCTCAAGGTAGCATCTCGTGGCCTCAAGGTAGCATCTCGTGGCCTCAAGATAGCAACTCGTGGCCTCAAGATAGCAACTCGTGGCCTCAAGATAGCATCTCGTGGCCTCAAGATAGCATCTCGTGGCCTCAAGATAGCATCTCGTGGCCTCAAGATAGCATCTCGTGGCCTCAAGATAGCAACTCGTGGCCTCAAGATAGCAACTCGTGGCCTCAAGATAGCATCTCGTGGCCTCAAGATAGCATCTCGTGGCCTCAAGATAGCAACTCGTGGCCTCAAGATAGCAACTCGTGGCCTCAAGATAGCAACTCGTGGCCTCAAGATAGCATCTCGTGGCCTCAAGATAGCATCTCGTGGCCTCAAGATAGCAACTCGTGGCCTCAAGATAGCAACTCGTGGCCTCAAGATAGCATCTCGTGGCCTCAAGATAGCATCTCGTGGCCTCAAGATAGCATCTCGTGGCCTCAAGATAGCATCTCGTGGCCTCAAGATAGCATCTCGTGGCCTCAAGATAGCATCTCGTGGCCTCAAGATAGCATCTCGTGGCCTCAAGATAGCATCTCGTGGCCTCAAGATAGCATCTCGTGGCCTCAAGATAGCAACTCGTGGCCTCAAGATAGCATCTCGTGGCCTCAAGATAGCAACTCGTGGCCTCAAGATAGCAACTCGTGGCCTCAAGATAGCAACTCGTGGCCTCAAGATAGCAACTCGTGGCCTCAAGATAGCAACTCGTGGCCTCAAGATAGCAACTCGTGGCCTCAAGATACTATCTCGTGGCCTCAAGATAGTAAAGTGTCTGACACATGGACCCTTTGTTAATAAACTGTTATTATTACAGTTTTTTTTATAATCGCTATGAACATTTTTTCCATTAATTTTAACAAATTTCCTAAACTCTTAAGACAGTTAGCACAACATCTGTCTCTGTAGGCTAGTTACGATCTTGAGGCCACAAGATAGTTATAATAGATTTTTTTGACAAAGTGGGACTAGGGGGGCTCCGTAATATCCTAATGATTTTTGGCATAAAAGAAAAATCGATAATTTTGATTTGTGGGTTTTGCCACAAATTTACCCGTGCTACTCATGACTGGCTTTGTGGTCCAGGGTCACATATAAGGTTCATGATCAGAATAAGAATTAGTTCATTTATCAGTTTAGCTACCTGTTGAAAAGTGGCCTCTTCCAGACCAAGTCGACGAAACTCTGCAATAACAGCCCTCAGGAAGAGCTGTTCCTGAACAGATGCACACCTACAATAACAACAAAAAGCAGAATAAAATCTCTCTTACTTTTCACCAAACAATTGGAGCAGCATGAATGCGTTTCTGTAACTTGTTTTTTTACATTAAGATTTAGGAACAAAGGGCATAACTGGCGAAAGTTCATATTCTTTCACTTTTATTTTTACCTGATGGCTGCGATGTAGGAAGAGGAGAACATCTCATCCAAAGCCTCCATCACATGACTCATCCCAACCAATCCACTGCTACTTCCAGAGTGCTCACAAACCTCTGTGGCCCGTCGGCAGATATCAAGACAACGACGCGCATCACCCGAAAGCGCTGCCACCTAGAAGACCACAAATAATCTCTCTTTGATTCATAACAATGATATGTGATGACGACATGTACATTTAAATTCGCTGTTTTGCAAACACCCTGGTATCCAAAGAAGAGTAAAGAAACAAAGTGTTCGAAGGGTAACCCATAATGCCTCAGTGACCTGTGCCGAAGATAACATGGCTTCACAAGAAAGTGCTCCTACCTTTCTTGAGACTAGCTGGAGAGCATCTTCTTCAAAAGCCTTTACTCTGTTCAACCTTGACGTGATGATTTGTTGTAGCTGTTTAAAGGTATATGGCTGGAAGGACATTCTTGTCAGTCCCTGAAAGTGAATAAACACCATTCATGTTTTATTTCCATTATTTGCATTGGCCAACATAATTTCAATCATAATTGGATGGCATCTTAATGTTGTGAAATGGTCTTACCAGTCGACTGGCCACCCGGTTAATCATGATTCTCTCAGGCAAGTCCATAGTGTTTGCGATGGTAAGAACCACCAGACGAGCATTGCGTCTTGTTGGCCAATCAAACAAGTTATACATCACATTCTGTTTACGGGTCCACAAGAGGTCAAGCTGGAAAAAAGACATAAGGGAGACAAAAACAGATATTTTTTCAGATGGAGGATTGGGAATATATTATTCCCAATATACTTTATAATATATAAAGTACGAATAACCAATTATTGACAGATGAACGGAAATAAAGACCAAGTAAATAAATGTGTCATGGTAAAGATCAATGTTTTCAGCACTACTCTGCAGCTTTGTCCATTACAGAAGAAAGTTTGAGAGCCACTGATCTAGACCGATTTTGACCAGGTAAGACCAACTAATCACCATAACAGAGGGGGTGTTTGTGGTTATTAATGTCCTTGGAAGATGGGAACAAAAGTCTCACCTCATCTACTAGAAGCACAGTTGTCTCTTTCTTTGGTGCAGGAGCACTGAAGCGTTTCTCCAGTAGGGCGGCTGCATGATCAGGTGTTGCTTTTTGATCAGTCAGTTTCTACAACAGAACCATAGTGCAAATTGACAGAAAATACTATATTACACTAAGGAGGAAAGGATGTCAAAATGATAGAGGCGGCAGCATACAAACCTGCAGTATTTGTACATAAGCCTGGTGCGGGTCTGTCATTTTCATGCCATTGATTTCAATGAAGCGGAAGTGAGGGATCTCATCTTGTTCAGCGGACTGCTGAAGTGACCGGATCACCTCATGGACTGTGGCAGTTTTACCAGTACCAGGAACACCTGAGATATACATACACCTACAAAAGAAAAATTAACCACATGATCCTTTTTCATTTTATTTTACAGATATGAGTTTGTTCAACCTGACTGACAGAATCTTACCCTCCAGTGCCATCAATGACCTTACTCTCCACAAAGTTGTAGATGTCCTGGAACTCTTGTTCTCGACACGGCAAAGACTCAGGGACAGAGGAAACATGCAACCTGTTGAAAACAAATAATTTACATATAAAGTTTCTGGCAGGCAAGATTTTTCTTTAATACTTTTGAAAATAAGTCTCATGCTCACCAACGCTGCATTTATTTAATCAAAATACACTGATGGCAAAACTTTGTCTGGCTATCACCAGACCAAGCTCAATATAAGATTGAACATTGGTCTGGAGAGTCTATGCTATATATTTTCTACTGCACAAGAGGCATGATAAACGAGCATAATTCAAATTACTATACGCTATAGGATAGTCCTTCAACCAATCAGACCACAAGAGACGTGATCAACAGGCAACGACGCATCACTTCTCTAGCTGTCATCGTGTTAAACCCGCCAATAACGCACCAGGTGGATAAGCCAGTCTGTGATTGGTCCCCGCAAAAGTGTAACAGAAGCAGTAGAAATTAATGTACAGGTTTCCAGACTGAGCTGCAGGGCAAAATGAAATCGCCGGCAGATCAGGCTGGGTTTACCCAGTCTAGGCAAAGCTGTATTTTCAGCAGACATTACTCCAGCCTTCAGTGTCACATGATCTTTCAGAAATCATTCTAATATGCTGATATGGTGCTCAAGAAACATTTCTTATTATCAGTGTTGAAAACAGTTGTGCTGCTTAATGTTTTTGTGGAAACAATGACTTTTCCAGGATTTTTTTATGAAGTGAAAATTCAAAAGAACAGCATTTCTTTGAAAATGTTATTGACCCCAAACTGAATTGTAGTCTCTCTCTGCTGGCTAAACTTCGATAGGCAGCCTTGTGGTACTTATGTCTGTGCTGTTGCCTACCGTGCCCGTGCTTCTTCCAGAACATTCCCTGGCTTCCTGGCTGGAGCGCTCCTGCTGGGTATGCTGGGGGTGGCATGACGTGGTGTACGTGGTGTGGCTGGAGCAGTCTGGAATAAAACATTTTTTTTTTGTGAAATGCAGCTTGGGATCTGTGAAGACGCATTATCTGCTAGCAGGAAAACCCCCAAAACTTATTCTCACCTTCTTGCTGGGTGTTTTACGTGGGGTTCTAGCAGAGACACGAGTTTTCTCAGCAGCCCGGGGTGTTTGGGAGCCTCTACGTTTCTTCACTACAAGCTCATCTTCACTGTCGATCTTTGCCTCCTCTTCCTCGTCACTGCTACTCTGCAGGTCAATCTTAGTAGGTATGAAGCAGTCATCATCACTGCCATCCTCACCATCAGATTGCAGGTCAACCTTGTTGGCTAGCAAATTTCTTTAAAACAGACAATAACATCCCTTTAAAATAATCACTTCAAATAACACCTAATTGTGTTTCCATGAAATTGATATATTAATGCAATAGATTAATTAAGTGCAAAACAATATCTAGAGTACACAATTAAAAACAGTGAAGCCAGAATGCAAGTAGGCATCCTGTGTGAACAATTGAGAAACATCAAACTGATTGAGAAACTTGCATTGCAAAATAGATTGCTGTGAACTGTAAACCTATAAATTATTCTTATTTTGTCAGCTTTTCTCAGCAAATACAAAAAACAAAACAAATATTTGTTATTAAATATTTATATGAATTTGATTAATCAGCATTATTACGAATACTTTATTTTTAATTGACTGACAGCCCTAGTCAAATCAAGTAAAATACCCACAGCTGCTTTCTGATGCGCGAGGACACAAGCTGGGCAGACTTCCTCTTAGAGCGAGGAGTGGCAGCAGTCTGGACAGGTGACTCTTCATGCTCCTCTTCAGCTCTATCAGTTTGTTCACAGAGATATGAAGAAAACAGAGTAAGATTTAAAAAAAAAAAAACACAAAAAAAAAACAGCGTGACTAGCATGTATGCATGTATGTATATCAGGTTTAAAGGGTTAGTTCACCCAAAATTGAAAATAAAGTCAGTAATTACTCACCCTCATGTTGTTCCAACCATGTAAGACCTTCGTTCATCTTCGGAACATAATTTAGTATATTTTTGATGAAATCTGAGAGCTGTCTCACTCCTCCATAGGCTTTCAGAGGGACTGAAACTTGATGGCCCAGAATAGTAAGTAAAAACGTCATTTAAGGAGTCCAAATGACTACAGTGGCTCTGTATTAAGTCTATGATGCGACGAAAATGCTTTTTGAGCGGAAAAACAACAAAAATAATGACTTTATCCCACTATTTATCCCACTATATACTCTCTGACGAGAGTTCGCGGGAGTGCAAATTGAACAATAATAGTGGGATAAAGTCGTTATTGCCATCAAGTTTCAGTCCCTCTGAAAGCCTATGGAGGAGTGAGACAGCTCTCAGATTTCATCAAAAATATACTAAATTATGTTCCGAAGATGAACGAAGGTCTTACATGGTTGGAACAACATGAGGGTGAGTAATTACTGACTTTATTTTCAATTTTGGGTGAACTAACCCTTTAACCACAATCGGTCACTTGCTCACTACTGTAAATATAAGAGCTTGGTCTGGATAATTTCATTTATTAATTAGAAAATGAAGTCAAAGTGTTGGTGCTATAAGCAACATAAAAGCCAAAGCAAGTCACAGTTTTACACACTGCACAGTACATGCCTCTTATTCACTACAGGTCACAAGGCAAAACGGATCTTTTCCCAGGAGCATGTGCATGACCAGATACAATTAAATTAATAAAGTAAATAGTTCTTTCATTATATTCTTGCCATCAATTAAAGGGATAGTTCACCCAAAAATGAAAATTAGCCCATGATTTACTCACCCTCAAGTCATCCTAGGTGTATATGACATTCTTTAAGACGAATACAATCGGAGTTATATAAAAAAAAAATGTCCTGGCACTTCCAAGCTTTATAAAAGGCAGTGAATGGCTGTTTCTGTTTTGAAAACAGAGTGCTCCTAACGGCTCCAGGGACTTAATAAAGCCCTTCTGAAGCGATGCGTGTGTAAGAAAATATCCAAATTTAAAACTTTAATCTCTAACTTCCGCTAACTGTCGTACGTGCATTCACGAGAGACTGGCGTTCCAGCGTATGACATAGGACGCAAGCGTAGTGTAAGTTCAGGTGACGAACGTGGAAGCAGAGAGGATAGAACAAAACAACTTGGTTCCCGCAAGATTAGCATATTCTCACCCGGAGCGGTCTACATCGTGCACTGGAACGCCAATCTCTCGTGAACGCACGTAGTTAGTGGAAGTTAGAGATTACAGTTTGTAAAGTTTTAAATATGGATATTTTCTTACACAAACGCATCGCTTCAGAAGGGCTTTATTAATCCCCTGGAGCCTTTTTGAGCACTTTTATGATGGATAGATGCACTTTTATGAACTTCAAACCAGAAACAGCCATTCACTGCCATTATAAAGCTTGGAAGAGCCAGGACTTTTAATATAACTCCGATTGTATTCATCTTAAAGAAAAATGTCATATACACCTAGGATGACTTGAGGGTGAGTAAATCATGGGCTTTCATTTTTTGGTGAACTATCCCTTTAAAGGTGTTTACATTATTTATTCAATTCTTATGACATGCTGTAACCCAGGACTGCCTTTTGCAGATCTACAGCTTGTGAGCCTCATGTGAATATTTAATAACAGTGATGCAGTGAAAAGTCAGCTTAAAACAGCTTTATGTGATTCTTACACCTTACATTGTAACAGATATAACTTAAAATAAACATGGTGAAATCAAACAGAAAAAATTCAGTGCGCATTCAGAGAATTTTTAAATGTGGCTCTTGAGGAAATTTGTCTGCTTGCCTCCTGAACAGTTCATGGTTAAGCACCATTGATTTACTGTATGCGAACATAATCTTAACTGTTATATTCTGCCCCCCACTGGTCAAAAATGTAATTCAAAAGGCAAAGTGAAAAGTAATCAACAATAAACAGAAGGGAAAAAAAACGTTGTGATGAAAATAACAGTACATATTTAAAATGCATAAAATATTTAATGATTTCAACTAAATAATGACTGATTTCACAACTGAATGTGTACTATTGTCTTTGAAGAGCTGCTTAAAAGCAGAATTGAATTCCATTCCCATTTATCAACGTAAAGCTGCTTTGAAATAATTTGTATTGTATAAAGCGCTATATAAATAAAAGGTGACTTGACCTAAGTATAATGTTTAAAAAGCTTTTTTTTGTAGTTTTGTTTTGTTTAAGTTTCACCAGTAAAAACACCTGTACACAAAAGTAAAAGCTGAAATTCAAAGCTGCTTAAATTAATTTCACAATGTAGTGAATTCAATAGTTTTTTTATTCAATATGATAGACAATTCTAACACTTACAAAGCAGCCAGTGCTGGTTCTCTGAGAGCAGTTGAATCTTTCCTGCTGGATGGAGTTCTTGCCCTGGTTTGAAAAGAGAAAAACAAATTATGGTTACACTATGGATCATTTTAAACTCACATCAAGACATGAAGAAAGTGAAGCTGGATGAACAGAGTTGTGCTTAAACAGTGCATTAAGCATTAAAAAAAAGCCAACCCCATCCAAAAAATAAGTGTGGGGGGATAGAGGAACATGACTCACTTCAGGCCCCTTAGATTTGCTCTCCTGGGGGTTGCCTCTCTCTTCCGGGGAGTTCTGCCAGTGCTTATTTGTGACTCTGGATCATCACCCCCAAGGGGCTGCACCCCAAGAAAGGCACTAGGAGGGCAGGAGAACTTTTATAAACAGACTTTACTTTTTTAGATATAAAAGTACAACAAATAAAACCATCTTTAACATACAAAGAACAAAATTAGTTTGCTTATTTCTAACTTAAATAATAATACTCATAGACATGAAGTACTAAGCGTATAGAACATAAAGAACCAAGACATCATTTCAAATGTAAATGGATGTACCTAGTTGTATCGTCTTTTTCATATGCAGTGAGTCTGGGTTTATCAGGGCTCTGTGATGACAGAGGAGAGATATGCTCCTCCTCAGTATGATTAAGTGGAGTTAGTCTAATAGAAATGGAGATGCGGCCAGTTGGAGACATGTTCAACTTAGACGTCAACGTTTTATCAGAAGCTGTGTCTTCATCAAGAATCTCCCCCAGAACATCATCTCGGGACATGTTTTTATTTGGACCTAGCATAATATAAAGAAACACCGTTATACAATTTAGTGCTATTAAAACAATTAAAAGCATAATGTATGTGGATGCATGGCACTCACCGCACAAGTCCAGCTTCTTGCGAACATGTGGACCAGAGGAAGCTCTGCTTCTCCTCTTTGCGCTAAGAGCTTTAGCTGCAGAGAGTTTGGAGGCAGAGTGAAGAGACTCCGCCTCACTGGAGATCATTTTGCCAGTGCTCATGCTACCACGGGTGAGGGTGCCTGACATGGCCCGTTTCAATATTGAGGGGTCTGGGGTTGGAAGAGCACGGGTCTGAGAGCCCCGGGAAGATGGTGGAGGAGATTTAGGGCTCTGATGGGGCTGCATCAGCTCAGGATCCAATGCTCTGAAGGACTTGGTATCCCACAAGAGTTTGACAAATAATGTGTCTTTGTTCTTGTCCTCAGGGAAAGGATAATCAGCTGGGACATACTCAATCTAGAAACAAAGTTGTCAATATTATCAAATATATTATCATCATTTATTTTGTGTTACATTTTTATTTATATAAATGCCACTTTAGATAGGCAGTCAAAAGTTTGGATAATTAAGATTTTTTAAATGTTTTTTGAAAGAAGTCTTCTACTCACAAAGGCTGAAATTATTTGATCAAAAATACAGTAAAAACAGTAATAGTGAAATATTACAATCTTACAACAATCATTCTTATATGCTAATTTAGTGCTCAATTATCGTCAACTTTTTATTGGTGCTCAAATATTAATAATACGTTATTATCATTGTTGAAAATGTTTTGCTTTTGCCGTTTTTTTGATGAATAGAAGGTCAAATGAATATCATTTATTTGAAATATACATATTTTGTAACATTATAAAATGTCAGTAACACTTTATAATAAGGTCTTATTTGTTAACAATAATGTATTAATGACTATAAACTAAAAGTGAGCAATGTATTTCTTACAACATTCATTCATCTTTGTTGATACATAAA
Source organism: Romanogobio albipinnatus (assembly GCA_023566225.1). Classification (NCBI taxonomy): domain Eukaryota; kingdom Metazoa; phylum Chordata; class Actinopteri; order Cypriniformes; family Gobionidae; genus Romanogobio; species Romanogobio albipinnatus. Next base: position 20,239,672 of record CM042250.1, read on the forward strand.
TAACATTTATTAATAAATGCAGACATAAACATTACCTAAGACTATGTCTACATTTATCCGGATCCATTTGAAAATGCTGTTTTCCTTTCAAAAGGCTCCCTGTCCACAATAGTGTTTTCAAACTTTTTCAAAAAGTTGGTCAACCACATTGAAAGATCAGAAAATGCTTAAAGGGGCACTTCAGCGCTGGGAAGATGAATGTGTATTTAAACTGTGTAGTAGAAATGTGAAATTATTTTTGAATTGGGTGCCTTCTAGACTGAGAAAAGACAGAAAATGTATTTTTGTCTCATGTGGATGAAAGACAACTACTCCCAGAATGCACTTGCTTCGCTGCCCTACGAGGCCACTCCATACACCGCCCCCAGCGTCGTTTTGATCTTCATAATAATACAATAATTGTGTTCAGTTAGAGAATAAACACTACAATTAAAAACTGAACGTGTCTTTTCAATTAAGTGTGAGTGAGCCGAACAAAAGTCACAGGACAAACGCAGCAGGAGCACGAGAGGGAAGTAAGAGCTGAGCAGAGCTGACGTAACGTTAAACACGGCTGTCATTCTCAGCGCGTGTCCAGTCTGGCACGTTTTCTGATAGCATATGGAAGCTAAACTTTCATAGGAATTCTTTGAAAACACTCCCTTTGCTCCGTTATGAATGCCCAAGGCCGAGCCGGGCACATTTATATTCTGTGCGTGAGATCTCTCCCCTGTGGGTGGGTTGAAAACATGCGGAACAACTTCTTCTGCTGGCTATAGTTTTTAGCCTCTGGCCAAAAAAATCTTCTGATGACACAAAATGACATGATATTTGCGCCATCGGAAAGTACCATAATTCAAAAATACTACAGAGTTTCTACTGATACAAAGCTTAATGCTAAAGCACTGAAGTTACCCTTTAAATCACCTTACACTTTAAAAAGGTAGTGTATCACAGTTTCCAAATATTAAGAACCATACCGTTTTTCACAGACAATAAGAAATTCTTTCTTGAGCAGCAAATCAGAATATTAGAATGATCATGTGACACTGAAGGCTTCTGAAAATTCAGCACTGCCATCACAGGAATAAATTCTATTTCAAATATACACTCACCTAAAGGATTATTAGGAACACCTGTTCAGTTTCTCATTAATGCAATTATCTAATCAACCAATCACATGGCAGTTGCTTCAATGCATTTAGGGGTGTGGTCCTGGTCAAGACAATCTCCTGAACTCCAAACTGAATGTCAGAATGGGAAAGAAAGGTGATTTAAGCAATTTTGAGCGTGGCATGGTTGTTGGTGCCAGACGGGCCGGTCTGAGTATTTCACAATCTGCTCAGTTACTGGGATTTTCCCGCACAACCATTTCTAGGGTTTACAAAGAATGGTGTGAAAAGGGAAAAACATCCAGTATGCGGCAGTCCTGTGGGCGAAAATGCCTTGTTGATGCCAGAGGTCAGAGGAGAATGGGGCGACTGATTCAAGCTGATAGAAGAGCAACTTTGACTGAAATAACCACTCGTTACAACCGAGGTGCAAAGCATTTGTGAAGCCACAACACGCACAACCTTGAGGCGGATGGGCTACTACAGCAGAAGACCCCACCGGGTACCACTCATCTTCACTACAAATAGGAAAAAGAGGCTACAATTTGCACGAGCTCACCAAAATTGGACAGTTGAAGACTGGAAAAATGTTGCCTGGTCTGATGAGTCTCGAATTCTGTTGAGACATTCAGATGGTAGAGTCAGAATTTGGCGTAAACAGAATGAGAACATGGATCCATCATGCCTTGTTACCACTGTGCAGGCTGGTTGTGGTGGTGTAATGGTGTGGGGGATGTTTTCTTGGCACACTTTAGGTCCCTTAGTGCCAATTGGGTATCGTTTAAATGCCACGGCCTACCTGAGCATTGTTTCTGACCATGTCCATCCCTTTATGACCACCATGTACCCATCCTCTGATGGCTACTTCCAGCAGGATAATGCACCATGTCACAAAGCTCGAATCATTTCAAATTGGTTTATTGAACATGACAATGAGTTCACTGTACTAAAATGGCCCCCACAGTCACCAGATCTCAACCCAATAGAGCATCTTTGGGATGTGGTGGAACGGGAGCTCCGTGCCCTGGATGTGCATCCCACAAATCTCCATCAACTGCAAGATGCTATCCTATCAATATGGGCCAACATTTCTAAAGAATGCTTTCAGCACCTTGTTGAATCAATGCCACGTAGAATTAAAGCAGTTCTGAAGGCGAAAGGGGGTCAAACACAGTATTAGTATGGTGTTCCTAATAATCCTTTATGTGAGTGTATATTTTTTAAATGTAATAATTTCACAATTTTACAGTTTTTTTTTCTTCCATCAAATAAATTCAGCACTGGTAAGCATAACAGGGTTCCCACTCTTTCATGAACACCAGATTCAAGGACTTTCAAGGACTTTTTAAAGCACCTTTTATTTTAAATCAAGCACAATAAATACGATAAAGGTGGGTGTGTTACTGCCAATTGATCAAATACCTACTGTACCTGTGTCTATCATTAATGCAGTAACGCTAAGGCATATACTGACAACTAAAATACAATTTCCAATGAGGAAAGAGGCTGGTGTACAAGAGCGAGCGAGTTTTAACGAGAGATGCAGTTTGCAGGTCTCTTATTCCTGCTTTTAACATTTTTTTTCACACTAGTTTTTGTTTTCTTGTTTTATAAATCATTACTTCATTAAAACATCAAAATATAGAGATAATAATGTATACATGAATTTTCCAATTAAATGAAAAGATATGGACAAGTTAATTGCCATGCATAAAAAACGTGCAAAATTATTTATTAAATCACCTGTACATGTACCTTTTTAAAAATCAATTTGAAGGATTTTAAGACCTGCACATATTTTATATTAAAGCTACACTGTGTAACTTTTTTAGTTTGTTCTTAGCTAAAAACACTTAGTTCTTTCAAAAATATATGTGCTCATTAATGTATATTTACTTCTTTCAAGTAATAAAGTATTCTCGTAAGTTTATAACATGTCATTGAAAATACATACGGGTAAGGGGTTCGAATGGGGGTCGCCATGTTGCCCCTCCATCTTGAAAGTACATTAGCCAAAGAGGGACATACCCGTAAATTCAAGCTTCGCCTTTCGCGTTTTAACACTCGATGGCACCGTGTCGAATGTGAAGAGGGGGATTGCTTGAGACTGCTATATGAAAACCTGAAAGCCTTTTTGAAAGTCTGTTGCTGATGGAGGATCACTCTTATTCTCGAGGATATGTAACAGAGTCGCCAAGGAAGCGAAAAAGAGAATTAAGACGGCAACACAACAGGCAAATCAACACTAATGGACGAGGTCGAACTGGAAGCCATGTTAATCTTGGACTAAATCGGCCACCGTAGGAGTTAAAAAAATCGTAATTGGGAGGAACAGAAACTAATATTTACTGGATGGTCATATACCTTTTCACCGCTAGATGGGGGAAAATATCACACAGTGTAGCTTTAAACATATATAATAACAGCCCATTTCAAATCTTTACGTGCTTTTCTTCTTTTTATTTTTTTAACGGTGATGAAATATTGCTCTTGTAAATACTTGCCAGCATTTCAGTAATGAAAGTCTAGATCTTTAAAATGCATCAAAATTACAGCAAAGCGCAACCGTACGGTGCTCTGCAGGGGTCAAAAAGGATATAAACAGTGAATTTTGAAGGGATCTCATCTTGAAAACTCAGAGATGTGGATTCGGACGGCAATTAAATGACCACACGACCTTGGTGTTTGTCTAAAACAGTGGGTAATTCGGCCGGGGATTTTTACGTGGGTGGTGGGAGAAAAACACTGACATTCTGGATTCGGACGGCAATAAAATCCCAGACTAGCCCCTGACAATGATGAAAATACCTCACAACCCCACGAGAAACAATTACCATCCGAATAGGGCTTTTGACAGTAGATGGCGCTTATGGAACAGCAGAAATATATTGAAATAGCTTCCTCCCGTAATGCTGTTTTGTTCTGGCTTTGGCAGCGCATGAAGGCCCATTTTTGTAATAGCACCATGCTACTCTAATAAAATGCAGTTCATTCTTAATTCAAGCACTTTCAAGGACCTATGTTTGTTTTCAAGTACTTTCCAGGCCTTGAATCCATGTGTCTGAAATTCAAGAACTTTCAAGTACTTTCAAGAAGTGTGGGAACCCTGGCATAAGATCTTTTTTCAAAGAAAACGTATTATTCCAAACTTTTGATCATGTTTGTTGTGATCAAATAAAATTAATTTGAAAACTTTTCTCGGAGGACAAAAGTTAAAAATAAATAAAATTATTTGAAACAACTATACCAGCACTTCTTGACTGTACTAGTGTGATGCACATTCATTGTGTAGAAATAAGAGCTATGACTTTATAATCATAATTACACAACCCCATGCATGCGTACCTGTACTGCTGAAAGAATGGTCTCTCCATCCACCTCATTATCAAAAGAGTGGTCCTGGTAGAAAAATATCTCCTGTGGATGGGGGTCTCTGCCCAAGAGCTTGCGTTTGGTCGGAGGTACTTCACACATACGCACAAACCACTGCACTACAGCGGTCTTCTTCTTTCCTGAATCTGGGTACAAATATTACATCACCCAACACATATTAGATTAGATCAATCAGACCCAGAAAGTATGCAAATACACATAATTTGGAAAAAGACAGGACATGTTCCTACCATCAGTGTACAGTTTGAGAAGTTGCGCCACAAAGGGACTGTCATCATTATCACCCTCAATCAAAATGTACTGGCCTAAAGACACTGTTGAATCTTCAGCCCTTCCCTCCACAGAAATGGACATGGATCTGTGTGGGGTGGGAATCAAAGCAAGCATTATTGGGTTATATAATCTTTTAACCAATTAATATCCATGAATTATATTTGCTTATAGTTACACCGCAACACCAATTTCTACCCAATTACACATTTTAGAACTGAGCATAACTAATTTCATATACACTATACAATTTTAAATTACTTTTAAAGGCCAAACAATCAAATCACAATCCTAAATTCCCAAATTTTTCCAGGTTTTCCCCTGAAGTAGAAAAATATCAAGAGTTCCATCGATGCACATCGCTGTCTTAGTGATGATAAAATCGTGGTAAGTGCACATACTCATAGTATTGCCTTTTGAGCTTCCTGTCTTCAGCGACTGGTCTCCCATTCCATTTGTATGTTCTTCTCATTCTCAGTCTTGTGATGTAGCGGCTCATGTTGCAGATCTGATACAAGGTCTGTAAAGCACAGCATCAGTTAATGACCTGATTTTTATGTACTTTATAATCAATTGTAACAATGGCAACCAGGCCAACTTATATATATATATATATATATATATATATATATATATACACACACACACACACACATGCATGCATGTATGTATGTATGTATGTATGTATGTGTGTATGTGTGTATGTGTGTGTGTGTGTGTGTGTGTGTGTTATTAATGTATCAAGACTGCTTAAATAAATAAAATAAAATCACATTCACAATGCAAGTAAACAATTATAAAATGTCAAACTATTATTATATAATATAGAATAATTTAAAGTGAAATATTTTCCCACAAATGATCTTGACCTGTAGTTTCAAGCTGTTACCAGCAACTAAGTTAACTTTTAATAATAATAAAAAAGCAAAATGCATGTGCTAATCAGGAAAAGTTAAGAATACATTCCAAACGGTTAAAAAAATCTTCTAAAAAAAAATAAAAAAGTCGTTCAGTATGTACACAACTTTAAATCCCCAGCACCTCTTTCTTACTCACCAGCTTATGTTTGCAACCGTATTAAACGTAACAAATAAAACCTATTGCGTCTCCGTCTCACTGAGAAACTCGGAAATTAAAATGTAAATATGTATAAAGTTAAACGCATCTTACAACGCAGCGGACAGAGAACACAATCACACAACTCACTCGACTCTTTCGCGCGCAGATGACGTTTAACGAAATTTTGATTGGACAGCAAAAATACCGCTTGACCTTAGGGATGTGACGCACGCTTTTCCCCGGAAGTCATTCTTCAACATATCTCCATGGCATATTAGCGTTTCGTTGATTCGTTTGTTCGTGTATAATTGTAAGCCACCATGGCTAATAGAACGGTAAAAGATGCCAATAGTATACATGGAACAAATCCTCAGTATCTTGTCGAAAAGATTATACGCACACGCATATATGAGTCCAAGTACTGGAAAGAGGAATGTTTTGGACTTACAGGTGAGAGAAGTGTACAGGACTACAGACTGTATTTGTTCATATGTCATTGCAAACAACAGTAGTTATGTACAAAATTACCCTGAAGTAAGTTAAGTCTACTTAATGACTTCATCTTTCTATTTCATTGTATGGTAAAGCTGCCTTGCTGTATTTGGCAGCAACAGTAATGTGGCTTGAGAATAAGAGATTCATACAGCCGTAGAAGTGATCTTCTATCTTGTATGATTATTCCTGGCATATAATCAATAGTCAAATTACTAGTCAGAATAGTTATTTTATTTTATTGAACCGTTGATTGAACAAAAAGATTACATGTGTTATTTTTTTATATCATATTTGAAATGCTTATGGCCCATATAGTATGAATATGATGAAGCTCAGACTTGAGGAGGGGGGAAACACATTTTATTGAGAGTCCCAAACTGAACAAAAACATGCAATTTGGTGCAGATGTTGTTATTTATATGGCCAAAAAGGTAAGATGAAATTCTGACAATTACGATTTACGATTTTTTTATTTTTAATAAAAAATGTATGGAATCAAGTGAACCTTGCTTAATTCCAGTAAATGTTCATATTGAATATTACTAACAATATTAGAAAGTTATGCGTTTATGAAATCATTAAAAAATTCAAAGCAAAAGGGGGAAAAAAAACATGCCACAACCGGTAGGTGGACATTTTTAGAGTTATACTAAAAGGTATTTTACCTACTAAAAAGTATAAACTGTTAATCAGAGGGAATAAGGGAATTAGAAGATTGTGTACACAAATTTTTCAGCAAAGTTTTGATCATACTGAACATTTTGAAAGTTCTTGCATCAAATATGATGCAGTATGCTTTATTGGGTTATTGTCTGTTATATAACGGGGGGGGGGGGGGGGATGGGTTATGGGGGATTTTTAACAGAATTAATGTGAATTAATAATTGTCATTGTTATTACCCCTCTGTAAAATGTAGCTGAGCTTGTTGTGGACAAAGCAATGGAGCTGAAGTTTGTTGGCGGTGTATATGGAGGAAACATCAAGCCTACTCCATTCTTATGTCTGACACTAAAGATGCTGCAGATTCAGCCTGAAAAGGACATCATTGTGGAATTCATCAAGAATGAGGACTTCAAGTTAGTGTGCAGTTTACTGCTCAATCTGCATTAAGTTTGTCATTTTGCTATTTACATGAAAGTTTGGGATTTTTTGCATTACTGTACTGCCTTTTTTCTCCCCACTCCAGGTATGTCCGTTTGCTTGGAGCGATGTATATGCGCCTGACTGGAACTTCTGTGGATTGCTACAAGTATTTAGAACCATTATACAATGACTACAGAAAAATCAAAAGCCAGAATAGAAATGGAGGTGATGCATTTACTTGATAGATGAAACTCAATATTCATTAGGTAAATGCATTTACTTTTCCACTTTGCAGAAAAAAAAGGCAAATAATGTTTCTTCTTTACATAGAGTTTGAGTTGATGCATGTCGATGAGTTCATAGATGAGCTTCTTCATGCAGAGCGGATGTGTGACATCATCCTCCCCAGACTTCAGGTTGGTTGTACTTGTTATACCATATTTATATGCATGCATGCATGCATGCATACATGCATACATACATACACACACACACATACATACATACACACACACATTGCTGTTCAACCATCTACTCCAGTCTTCAGTGTCACATGATCCTTCAGAAATCATTATAATATATAATATAATATATAATATTTTTTTTAGGATTCTTTGATATATAGAAAGTTCAAAAGAACAGCACTGATCTGAAATGGAAAGCTTTTGCAACATTGTACTACCGTTCAAAAATTTTGCGTAAGTAAGAATAGGCCCTTTTCACATGACGTCACGCAACTTCCGTTCTGACACGGCATCGTGTATGATTACTTCCGCCAGCATAGTGGAGCGCTATGGAGTTTACATAGTCCCTTCTATATCTGGCAGAAATGCGTCTAGATGATGTCCAGCCATTTTCAGACACATTTTCGCTCACGACACAATCTAAACTTGATAAAGGATACAAATTCTACATTGAACAGTACCTGTTTGATTATAAAAGGTAAACATGTATTGTCCAGCCCAGCTTATGTTAGCGGAGGAGTTAGAATAATGGATAGACCGGTAGTTGTTAGCTTTTTCTTCTGCAAATAGAAAAGTCCTTATATTCTTGATTAATTTAGCACAATACAGAATGCAAAACTTGTTGCAAATGGGTTTCCATAATACTGATATTAGCTATAGATTGTGTGACATTAGATAGAAGTCGGTAACATATTCGTTGTTAATGTTGTGCCATTTCACCAAAACATTGCTTTGGAATAGTTTCGAATGTAGTTGTAGGTGAGGTGACCGTAAGAGGGCGTTGTCAGACTGAAACATTTGAATTTATAACAGAACAATTAGTCTTTCACTTTTCAGGATGCACCTGAGCTCAATTTTGAGTGTCATGGCAAAAGCTGTGAATAATTATGTACATGTGAGTTTTTATTTTTAATAAATGTGCAAAGATTTCAAACAAACGTCTTTCACGTTGTCATTTTTTAGGTATTGTTAGTAGAATTTTGAGGAAAATAATGAATTTAATCCATTTTGGAATAAGGCTTCCCATCCAGTTAAGTTACATGTTAAAGAATGGTAAACTGGAAATGATCATTAACGTTATCAAACAAACTAAAATATAAAACCCTGTAAATACATAAACATTATTATTCTAAACTTTACCTTACGAGTTGTTAGTTAGCCAGTTCTGGCATTTTCCTAAACTATCCAACGTGCGTACGGTTAAACTGAAGTGCGTATACACTGCTTTGAGGAAAGGCGGAAGTTTTCTGATGTCATTGTGAAAGGGGGGAGGGGCACTTAATACATTTATTCAGCAAGGATGCATTAAATTGATCAAAAGTGACAGTAAATACATTTCTAATGTTACAAAAGATTACATTTAAAAAATGCTGTTCTTTTGAACTTTCTATTCGTTTTACACAACTGTTTTCAAAATTGATAATGATCATAAATGTTTCTTGAGCAGCAAATCATCATATTAGAATGATTTCTGAAGAATCATGTGACTGAAAACTGCAGTAGTGATGCTGAAAATTCAGCTTTTGCATCAGAAATAAATTATATTTTAAAATGTATTAAAATAAAGTTTTTACATTTTAATAATATTTCACAATATTACTGTTTTTTTGTTTCGTTGTTCTAATCTCTCTCTCTCTCGCTCTCTCTCACACACACACACACACACACACACACACACTTAAATATATATGTGTGTGTTATCTGGTGTAATGTGCTGAATTAAATATGTCAAAATAATGTGTAACTTTCACAGAAGAGACAGGTTTTGGAGGAAGCTGAGCTACTGGATACTCGTATTAGTGCCCTGGAAGAAGACCTGGATGAGGTGGAGACTAGTGAAGAGGAGGATGAGGAAGAAGAGAAGGTAAAAGGGAACTGAAAATAACTGATCATATATATTGTGAATATAATGGTTATACAACCTCTCGTGTACTGCAGCCAGAGAGAGTGCAGACACCAGAGCCACACAGAAGAAGTTACAGAGATGTGGACCGGCCACGCAGGTCTCCATCTCCACGCTACAGACGTAGCCGCTCACCCAGAAGGTTGGTGATGGGGCTAATTGTCATTTAAATGCAGTAATTTTGATAATGTGATTCATAACTGAACAGATGAATAATTCATGTTCTGATGTTGTTGTTTTTTTTTTTTTTAGACGGAGCAGATCACCTAAAAGACGAAGGTAATGAAATTGCAATTCAAATATTGGCAATGCATTTTAGACTTATTGTTGGTTGGAGACTATACAGTTGAATATGTTTGTCTGATTACTTTATATATAAATTAATCAGCCCATCACCCAGACGTGATCGAGATCGGGACCGGCACCGCAGCAAAAGTCCCCGTAGACACCGCAGTAGATCTAGGGACAGAAGGCATCGCTCCAAATCTCCAGGTACATTCAAGCTGTTTTGCAGTATACAAAGAAAATAAGACCACACAATATGTTATTTAAAAATAATTATTGTAAATGGCAAAACTGATCATTAGGAAATATTGGTATATTTATTTCAGGTCACCACAGAAGTCACCGGCATCGCAGTCACTCAAAGTCCCCAGAAAGGTGATGCTCAATTTAAATGGTTATCTTCATTATAACTTTTTTTGTTTTCCCCCTCTTGTTTCTGGTTTCATGCTGCATTTGTCTGTTTGTGTTTTAGTCGGTCAAAGAAGAGTCACAAGAGGAGTCGAAGAGGAAACGAGTGATCTCAGTTGTCTGTGTGAATTGTTTTTTTTTTATAGATATTTTTGTGCTCTGAATTATACAGATAAACGGAGTAATTTCTGTCGTAAAAAGCTTGACCTTATTCTGTGTAAATCACCCAATTTAGTCCTTAGAGGTTTTTGATGCTATTTTATACTTTTAATTGAAATTGGCAACCAGAAATGTTTTTTTTTTTTTTTCATTCTTTTGATGTATTGTAGTTTCATTTTTAATGAAACAGTTTAACAGTTTAATTTCCTCTGTTATAAAAACAATGATTGAAACAATTTGTGTAGTTTCATAGTTAATCATAGTTTTGTGTATGATTTCAGTCTCTGAATTTGGTCAGTTCTCTACAGGTACATTTGATTATGTAAGGGAATTGAACACCTAAAGCCAAGAGAAGCCTGGACATAACCACTCTTAAACTGCTTGGGGATAGAGTTGGCAAAACTGCACCTAATTTCAGGAGGGAGATTAAATATGTATTTTCTCTTATATTTTCCTGATTACCCTATTTTATATTTAAGTCTGTATTTTCAAAGTAAAAGATATGCAGTAGACTACAAAGGGTAGTTGACTATAGATTCATAAACACTTGAGTGAGTTTCAGATTGATCATATTATTTTTAGATGATCAGTGTCTAAAATGACATGGGATTTTTCTTCATCATTTACTCTACAGCTATGTGATAAATGGTTTAATTTTAAAGTTTATTTTTTCATTTGGCAAATAGTGAAGGTCAAATCTATTTCTTTTTCTTTCCATTGACAACTAAACTAGGAAAGGCAATCTTTAGATGATGAAATTGTTTAAATGCTAATTTAAAGGATCTTTCTTTTTGTTGTTATGGAGACTTTTATTTTGACGGGTGTTTTTAGACGACAGCGAACAGGAAGTAAATACGTCAACGTAATGAGAAAATATTAAAATACATTTTGATCAACCTGGAAAGCTTTATAGTGGAGAAAATTTCTTATCCTATTCATACACAGTAAGTATCTGAACCCATAATATATTTAAAAAATCTCTGACAATCCTTATGATACACCACATGGGACACTAGTTGACCTAATTTTGCCGAGAGAAATGCAGCATATTCAACGTGCTCTGCGTCTTGTCATTCATTCTCACAAGTTTTACTGTCGAAGAATGGTACGTTAACCAAATGCCCGTGTGATTCACTGCACTAACTAGAAAATCTGGAGCAAACTGATGTAGAATAATGGCTGGGGGTGTGCCAGTAATGAATGCGAATGACTTGACATGATTCAACCTCCCTTTATATTAAAATGCAAAGACTCAAACAAATTCTTACTATAAATGTTCTACAATTTGCGAGCCCAAATGCTTTCCCCAAAATTGCAGTGCAGGGTGATTTACAATATTTACATCCTGCCAGAGCTGCTGTGGAAGTCAGCTGATAAGTCAGCAGGTTACACTTCCTTTCATCCTGATCCTGAATTTTGAGTACTGAACAGCTTGCATTCTTTCACACTACGCCTTCTGCAGATTTTCTGTGAGTGTTTAGGCTGTGGATACATTTACTTGTACATGGATTCAATCAAAAAGTTAATATACTAAAGTATATTCCATGCTTTCCTCTCTTTGAACGGGGTTCATATTGTGTTCTTTGTTCTCTTTTCTCTGAAGGTACACAGGATGAGTATGAATGACTTTGCCGTCCTCAGCACTGGGCGAAAGATGCCTCTTGTGGGACTTGGGACTTGGAAGAGTGAACCTGGACAGGTGAGTTTATTTAGTGCATCATCTCAACTGTAATCATGGCAGAATTTGAGGATGTTTTAATATACTATTCACATATATTGCTTTGAATGCAGAACATCAATAAGCATTCTGTATAAATATGTTGTCATCTGCAGGTAAAACAGGCAGTCATTTGGGCATTGCAATCTGGCTACAGGCACATTGACTGTGCTCCCATTTATGCGAACGAGCCAGAGATCGGAGAAGCTTTCCAGGAAATGATGGGGCCTGAAAAAGTAGGTCAACCATGTTGAATACAATACATATATGAAATATACCCACACACTTTTATATTAAGGAATCATGTGTGCTTTACAACCTCTGACCTCTTTCAGGGAGTAAGGCGAGAGGATGTATTTGTGACCTCCAAACTGTGGAACACAAAACACCACCCAGATGATGTGGAGCCATCTCTATTAAAGACCTTGAAAGATTTGAAGCTGGAGTACCTGGACCTCTACCTTATCCACTGGCCATATGCCTTCCAGTAAGCATTCAGTTGTGCTGTGTATACACTATACACACACGCAAAACAATTAAAGATGATAAACAAATGTATGAATTACAAATGAAAGACTACTGTAGTCTACTGTTGTCTTATCTAGGGTGTCTTGTTTATTGGCAATATAAACATGTGACATTTCCTTTATCTCCTTTGGGGAATGAACTATAAAGTGCTCTTAAAGGGACAGTAAACTTTGTCATAATGTATACACCCTCATGTCATTCCAAACCTGTATGACTTTCTTTCTTCTATGTAACACAACAGATTCAGAAGATACTTTGAAAAATGCTGGTAACCAAACAATATAATGGAAGTCAATGAGAACTGAAACTGTTTGAATACCAGAATTCTTCAAAATATCTGAATTTTGAAGGGGGAGTTCCCAATGTCACAGATACCAGTGTAGTGTTCCTCTTATTTTTGTCCAGACGAGGTGATACCTCTTTTCCAAGGAAGGAGGATGGAACTTTGCTGTATGATGATATAGACTACAAGCTTACATGGGCTGCTATGGAAAAACTTGTGGGAAAGGGGCTTGTCAGGGCCATTGGACTCTCGAACTTCAACAGCAGGCAGATTGATGACATCTTATCAGTTGCAAGCATCAAACCAACCGTTTTGCAGGTCAGAAGAAAATGGATTGTCCTAATTTATTTGGTCTATTATATCAGTTGGTAGAGTAACAATAGTGTTTTGCAGGTGGAGTCCCATCCATACCTTGCACAGGTTGAGCTGTTGGCTCACTGCCGGGATCGGGGTTTGGTGATGACTGCCTACAGTCCGCTGGGATCTCCTGACCGAGCCTGGAAGCATCCAGAGGAGCCAGTGCTGTTGGAGGAACCAGCCATTGCTGCGCTAGCCAAGAAATACAACAAGACTCCAGCACAAATTATCATCAGGTAAATTCATGCTTTTGCACAAGTTGTTCATCATATTTCCTCACCAATTTTTTACATGGTATTTCTTCATTGATATTTTGGCAGGTGGCAAACTCAACGAGGAGTTGTGTCTATCCCAAAGAGCATTACAGAGTCTCGGATCAAAGAGAATATCCAGGTTTCTGCATGGTTTTCTTGATTCTTCCATCTCTTTGTTAATGACCATGTATTGTAAAAATGCAATGCATTTACTCTGCTCTTATACAGGTGTTTGATTTTACTCTTGAACCTGAGGAATTGAGTCAAGTGACAGCATTGCACAGAGGCTGGCGTTACATTGTGCCAACCATTACTGTAAGTTACATTACTGTAAGCCACAACATGGCACTAAATTTTACAGTAACTATGTATGTTTTGTTTCTATTTTGAAATTGAATTAAGTGTTGATGTATCTTTTTACTTTTTGTAGGTTGATGATAAGCCTGTACCCCGCGATGCAGGACATCCTCACTACCCTTTTAATGACCCCTATTAATGTACACTTAATGCAAGATTCTGTGCCTTGACACCAATGTCCATTCACTACACTTGTGTACATATAAACACAATAAATTGTTTTGTTACATATCGAAATGTGTGCTCGTTTGTTTTTGCCAAGCATGAAATGTAACTTTATGAACAATGGCTTATTTTAGATGTATTCACAATGCGTTAAGGGTCAATTTTATGAAACCTGTGTGGATTATTACCCCTAAAAATTTAAACAAATGCATATTTTGCTTAATGAAAATAATACATGCATATATATACTGTATATGCACACGTTTAAAGTTAAATATACCCTTAATGTTATTTGTTTGCGTTTTTTTTTTTTTACATTATTTTCATGGCAATTAATCAGATTCTTGTTACCACAATGCAAAAAAAAAACTATTTGCCATTACCGCTATGTGAAATCATTGCAATCAGGGCTTCCACTCATCCTGGAAAAATAAGGAAACATTTTTCTAGCCTTGAAAAACTCATGGAAAATGAGAGAAAACATAAATTGTCCTGGATAAATCGGATTGTCCTAGAAAATTCTTTCTTTGTTAAAAAGAAATGCTCTTGTTCATTAGAGAACAAACGTTTTACAATTAGTCCAAAACAATTAACGCAATTAGCAGAAAGAGCTATGTTCTGAACTGCAACAGTTCACTAAACAAATGTATAAATATAATATGAATGCACTTAAACATCATTTAAGATGACTACATAAAGTGTGCTTTCCAAAAAAGAAAAGACAGTGAAGTACAATGACCGAATACAGTAAATAATATATAGTGAATTAAAACAAAATGAGAACATAAACTATAGGTTTTAAAGTCTTCTGGAATATATTACTTTAGGCCAAGAATCTGTGATCTCCTGGAAAATAATCTCTAAAAAAAAAAGTGGGAACCCTGAATTATTTATACATCATGGTAGTATTATATGTATGTAACCCATCTTTAGGTAAATACACGACTCTAGGTTCGTAAGAGGTTCAGACCATGCAACACAAATGAATGGACAGATTCACTGTAACAGTTTCAATGTAACTTTAGTAGAGAAAAATATATTGTACAAAGTCACAATAGAATGAAGCCGGCTTACAAATAAAAAGAAACAAAACCTCCTTTTAAACAAATGTTTGTGTGTGCGTTAATCAGTGTACGTGTATCAACGACCAGTTCGGCAGTCTTTGAAACGTAGCCAAGTATCAAAAATGTTCTCCAATGTCTGTTACATCCCTGGTTGGTAACAATCCTACCGCGTATTGTTTCTCAGAATTTCAAGTTCAAGTTCGCAGAGACTCCAAGAGATCCAGTTTGGTGGCTCGCCATCTAGGGTTCGCACTCCTCACCAATCAACAAACAGAATTTCCCCAGTACGAAAAGACCTGACCAAGATCTACACAGGAAACCGATCAATAAAAGATGATTAATAATGGATAAACGATCTATGCCATTCCACCGCGATCTTCCATATATATATATTAAATAATATATTAAATAATAATAATAATAATAAATTTAGATACCCAGATACATTACAATAAAAAAACACTTTGTAAAGAAAGTGTAATCATGACAATAACAATGCAAAACACAAAACACTTATTGGATTGTAAAAAGGAAAGACAAATGCTCTTGGTAAGGTCAGCTGAGGAGGAACTTGTTGTTATATAATATACAAATATAATAATAGAATATATCTTAATAAAATAAATACTATAACTTATATTTCATTCACAACGACACTTTATAGTGTGCTTTAAGAAAGTGAAGAGTCTATTTTAATTTCAAGTTGACCAAAATATAGTCAGTGCAATTTCAGTGCAAAATATAATTTCTTATTTTTACGAGACTCACAAAATCTGGATAAAAAAAAGAATTTTCATTCATCTTGTCCAGTGACACATAATTACTACCTTTACTGTGCCTCTGGCTGTAGGCGGCAGCGTAATACGGTTACTTGCCCTTTAAATTCATTCTCCCGCGGTTTGTGACAGGGGTCGTAGTTCAGCGGAAGTACAGCTTGTATCCGTATTTAAAGGCGCCAACAAAGACTGAATTCACGAGCAGCTTCACAAACCTGCCATTGCCACATACATCATCCTACAGTACATCGCGGTGTCTTTTATTTAACGCATTAAAATGCCCGAGGAAACAGCAGCAGCTTCAACTGCCGAAAGGTAAAGTATCATTTTATTCATGTTAAGTGCGTTTCCAAGCCTTGGAAGTAATCAGATAAGTTAAAGGAAGTCAAAGTGAGAGGTTTTGGCTGGTTTCGTTTGATAACAAAGCTGCGGCAGATATGTCCTTGTCAGGAAAAAATGTCTCGAGCTCGTGCTTCAATTTGCTTTTCTCCCGCGCCCGGACATCGTCGCACGCGACGGGATGGCATCACCGTTGATACCCGTTGCCGTGTTTGGCTGCTTTCTGTTGGCGGGAGAAGGATTAATATGAACGGTTGCTTGTTTATACATCCTAAATCGGGGAATTCCCGCTTTGTTCACGCACAGTCGTGAATGGCCCGTCAGTGAGCTTGACGCTGCAATGAAATGGCTGCACGCGCGCCAGCGTTAAGTTTGAAAGGTGGCGGTAACGACATACAATAACACTGTCAATTGCCCACTTTGGTTATTATACTAATATTAAACGGGGACGGAAAATGCCATTCATGTTCGCGTGTAGACTTTAGCTCTCTGTCGATAAATACCAGTCGTAGCCTCACGCTAACTCTGGACCTCCGCACGTGAACTTTTTTGTTGTTGTTCCAACTTCAGTGCAGTTTTATTCCTGGTAGAAACATTCTTAAGACGAAACGGTACTTTTTAATAGTTGTATGACTTGATTGTGTTTGACTTTGCAGTATGCAGGAGAAGCCTTGCTCCTCAAGCGCTGCAGACAGGTGAGTTGCTATCTGGGATTGTTCACTTTAACAAATTGCTAATTTTAATGAAGTAACGATTGTGGTTCGTTACACTAATATTCGTGAACTTTGCAGCTCCGTCGATGTTGCTGAGGAAGCAAAGAAGCTTATTGGCACAGGCAACCGGCACTTGGTTATGGGTGATGTTGTGTCTGCAGTCAGTGTGTTCCAGGAGGCTTGTGCCATGCTGTAAGTAGTGAAGGGAGAATATCATCCGTTCAAAGTATACCAGATACTTTTTTTTTTTTTTTTTTTTTTTTTAATAAATATTTTATTACATCAATGGTGAACACTTTTCATTCCTCCCCTGAAGAGCTGAAAAGTATGGAGACACTGCAGATGAATGTGGGGAAGCTTTTTTCTTGTGTGGAAAGGCCCTTCTGGAGCTTGCCAGGTATTTGAATTTAATTTAGGATTTAATGGTTTTATTTTAAATTGACTTTTTAATAAAAAAATAAATAAAAATAATTTATCTATCTTTCTCTAGGATGGAGAATACAGTGCTCGGTAATGCTTTAGAGGGAGTCCCAGAAGAATCCTCTGAAGAGGGCGAGAAACAAAATGATTCTAAGATTGAAAGTGCTGACAACTTGGATGGTTTGTATTTAAAGAGCTTTTGTTTGCTGGCTAAAACTGACTTGTTTTGTTTTTGTCATACATGCTCAAGTCCTATCACCACTGCAAAAAGGTTGTTTCCAAAGAACCTCCAAATGGACAGTTGTCAAAGTCTTCTGCTCAAGCCAGCATATACTGACAGAATAAAACGCAATTGAAAATTGTATTCCAATTAAAAGGTATGTTAGCTTTAACCTAGAAATTTCCCTCCATATGTGCTATGATGCAGAGAAAACCAGAGATGAGCTTCGAGCACAGGTTTATGATGCCATGTCCGAGGACAACAAAACTCAGTCAGAGGTAGAAACCGAGGTGGGGAAATGTGAGCAGAAGGAAGTTGAAGTGGTTGCAGCATCCCCTAAAACTGAGAAACCAGCTGAAGATGAGGCAAAACCTGCTGAAAATGAGAAGCCTGCTGAAGACCAGGCAAAGCCTGCTGAAAATGAAGAGAGATCTGCTGAAAATGATGAGAAACCTGCTGAAAATGAAGAGGGATCTGCTGAAAATGAAGAGAAATCTGCTGAAAATGATGAGAAACCTGCTGAAAATGAAGAGGGATCTGCTGAAAATGAAGAGAAATCTGCTGAAAATGAAGAGAGAGCTGCTGAAAATGAGAAGCCTGCTGAAGACCAAGCAAAATCTGCTGAAAAAGATGTCAAGTCAAACGATGTGGATGAAGGCGCTTCTAAAAAGGAAGCTGTTGCTGTGTCAAACGGAAAGGATGAAAACAATGAAGAGGGGAAAAATGGAAATGAAGATGCTGAAGAACCCATGGAAGAGGATGGTGGAGGTAGTGAAGCGTGGTAGTCTGGGGAGCACAAGTTTTGAGTATTTAATGACTTTCACCTGGTGAATCTACTCTTAAATGTTTGTTTATCCACTGAATATTTAGATTAAGCTGCAGTGCTACTGATGGTGTGCATGGTGATGGGTTTCACATGAAATTGTCTGTGAGTTAACATTTTTCTGTTTCAGATGACGACGATGATGAGGAGGAGGAGGATGACGACAATGAGGATGCTGAGGGTGACACAAAGGATAAGGTTTGTTTTGTTTTTTCTTCTTCATCCCCTCCACTCTTTGAATTATTGGCTTATTTGTGTCCTTTTGCTTTTAGGAAAGTGAGGAGGATGAAGTTGGAAACCTGCAGTTGGCCTGGGAGATGCTTGAGGTTGCAAAGGTGATTTATAAAAGGTAAGTCTCTACCTCTAGTGAGTGCTTGCATTTGTTCAAGCTCCTTTTAAACTATTTTTTTTTCTTTCCTGTTTGTAGAAAAGACGACAAAGAAGATCAGCTAATGGCAGCACAAATTTACCTAAAACTTGGAGAAGTTGGAGCTGAATCAGGTGTGTATGTAGAGAGTAGCTGCTTATCCTTTTAATTACCCTTTTGGATGCCACCATTTAAAATTGAGAATTACACTTGGTTCATCTTTCACTAAGTCTCTCTATTTTGATTCGTGTAGGGAACTACAGCCAGTCTCTGGATGACTTCAATGAGTGTTTAACCTTGCAGCTGAAACACCTTCCCTCTCATAGTCGTCTTTTGGCTGAGACCCATTACCAGTTGGGCACAACTTACAGCTACACAGCCCAGTACAGCCAAGCCATCGAGCACTTCTCTAACTCTATCAAAGTCATCGAGAGCCGTCTAGGTAGGAACTTTTTTTTTGTGTTTTTTTTTTTTTGCTAATATTAGTTGCCATGATCAAGCATGATACACTTAATTGATTACCACATCACTATTCCTCCAGCTATGCTTCAGAAGATGATAGACAAGGCGGAAGGTGCTGAGGCAGCAAAGGAGGAGAAGACCGAGCTTGAGGAGTTGAAACAGTTACTGCCAGAAATTACTGAGAAGATCGAAGATGCCAAGGAGAGCCAGAGGACGGCTGCTGCAGCTTCTGAGGCCATCCATCAGACCCTTGTGAGTTGCTTCATGCACTTGCGTTATTGCCCGTCAAGTGGGGAATGTGGATATTCCAGGATACCGTTTAAAATTGGCTGAAGTTAGAGGTACTGTATAGTTTGGAACTTTGGTGTTTTTTACAGGCAGGAGCATCTACTTCATCTGCTTTCCCAGCTGAAAATGGTGGTCCATCTTCATCTACTGCAAGTCAGGTGTGTTGATGTGCATGGATATTTCTTTAAAGTAAGCTCTGAGCCCCCCATTTTAAGTATCCGTTTCAATTTTTCTGTATTTTTATGGACTCCATTTTAATGGTTACATTTTTAATAATCAAAAATCATGCCTAATTAATTGAAATGAAACCTATACAATTGAACAATTAAGAGTTTAACAAAAATGACATGTTTAGGGCCCTATGAAATGTTTCCCATCCAATTCAGTCTTCTGGATTCCATTTTAATCTGTTTAATTAAATTAATAATAAAAATGGTCTTAATACAATTATTAAACAACTCCTTTTCTGGTAATCAAATGAAGACAAAACAATTTAATCTTTAATCCTTTTTTTTTTTAAGCTTCTGTTAAAATTAACATGGAGGAATTTTTTGTGAAGTTGTTTTTTTTTTTTTTTAAATCAATAATAGTGTTGTATTACATTGTGACTTATCTAAATTCTACTGTACAATACATTTCTATTATGTTAAAACTAACTTGTATTGATGGGTTGCTGTGACGATTCACCTTTTGAGTCTCTGTTTATGACTTTTTTTTTTTTCTTTTTTTTTCCCTCAACTGTAAAATGCTGATGAAGTGACTCAGAGCAGCTCTGGCGTTCATGCATTCATGTCCTTGTAGTGAGGCGGCAGAGGTTAATGTGTGGGAAATTAATCCACGTCTGCGCCATTCATGCAGAACATACAGGAATTGTATGTCAATAGCCTTTTTAGCAGTTTAATATTCATACACTAGTCTATCACTATTTCATAAAGTTTCCATATCGCTAGTATCAATGGCAGTTCAAGAATTGTTTTCATGTATAAACCTTATTAAACAATTTAATAATTAAAAAAATAATTTTATACCTCTATTACTATACTGTACCCACAATGGACCATATATGGGGGTGATTTCAGACCGACATAGATTTTAAATGATACATTTAAAGAGATGGTGTTTTTAGTGCTGTCAAATTAAAAGCTGACTCTGACATTACTTGGCCAGTGCTGATAACTGGATGCCAAATATCAGTTGACCACTATTGCCTGTTTCATTTCAGATTCCTGTTAGGCCAGCTGACGGTGCAGCTTCCTCTAAATCTGCATCTGATATTTCTCACCTTGTCCGCAAAAAGGTTAGCATCTCTCCACTGAAATTTGACTTAACATTTTGCAGTAGAAGTGGGAAAACTAGCATGCTTAAAGTGCATTACAACTGGATTGCATGAGGGTAGTGTGCCCCTGAAGGAACATCTGCACTGCTACCTTAGCTGATTGCAATTTATACATGCTGGATCATGAGCTGAATTTGCCAACTAGATGAGATTTTGGTGTTGCTCGGTGCTTTTGTGGTGACTGTGCTTCAATATTGTGGCTTGGCATATTGTTGTTCTGGCATGGGTGTTGAAGTGGCCATGTGTGCTTGAGTAGCATGTAGAGAATAGGTGTTTAGCACAAAAAAATAAAGTACGTGTTCTGTCCTGCTTTGTTCCTGCACAGAGGAAACCAGACGAGGAGAGTCCAAAAAAGGACAGTGATGCTAAAAAGACAAAACAGGAGACCTCAGTTAATGGCAGCGGTGACTCCGCCCACAACGGCAATGGAGTCCAGGAGAAAATGGAGCAGGAGGCGAGTTGATAGGCTTACTGTTTCCTCTAATAGGGTCACAGGGCTTGACAATAAGGACCGTTTGATGGCCCGGGGCCAGCATGAGATGCTCTGGACAGAAACTGTCTGTGCTGCATAAGTTACAATTTTTCTTGCTTATTTTTATATCGAGTGACTAAGCCATTTTTGCTCTAGAGGCGAAAGAACTGTTCTGAACTCCAACAGTCTAATGGTTTGTCTGTTGAGTTCTTTTGCATCTTGTGCACTGCCCTTGATTGGCTATTGTAGCAGAGTCTGTGTAGGTTTAATAAAGTGACTATGCAGTGTTCATTGTACACTGATTACATAGAATTTCTGTAGCAGGCTCTACAATTTCTAACCTGCTGAATACTACCTACCTGAGAACTGTAAAGCACTTCATCTCATTTGTATCTTATGCTATTGCTTGTAACTGGCTATTGTTACGATTTTACTTTCTTTATTTTCTTTTTTTTTAAGGTTGGCTTGTTTTAGTTTTTGCTGTGGTATCAAGATTGTAATTGTGAAGTTTCTTAAACTAAAATGGTGTCACAACCTTAATAGAATACAAGGTTACAAGAGTCATACAACTTATGGACTAATTCATCTGGGTGCATACTTGCATGTACACATACTAGTGAAGTCCTGTGTCTGAGTGGGTTCTTTTGCATTGTCTTGAGTTTTATCCTTTGTCCGGCATCAATTTAGTAATTTTAATTTTCTTTTTCTTTTTTTTTCTGCTGGTGTATTAATGTTTTTCATTTTCTCTTGTAGTCGGCCAATTCTTCCTCTGTGGAGACCTCAGCATGATGGACATCCTCTGACCACTTACCTTCCAGCCAGCTGAGCATGCCTGCTTCATACTCTCCCATGAAAAACTTTGTCTCTGTTCTGTAAATAACCAGTTTTCTTTGTCCAATTTTTGTATAATTGTAGTTAACTTTCAATAAAGGATATTTGCATATGTGAACACGTGGGCGCTTGATACTTTACCTTTATTTTTTTTAGTTCAACCAGAGTTCCAATGGAATCATAACCTAATTGGGCAACTCCTCAACAGCCACATTATATTGGCTAAAAGTTTTTTATTTTTTTTTATTACTAGACCATTCACCATACAGACGGGGTTTGGATTCACCATCCTAAATTAAGTTGCCAGCCATTCAGAACTTCTAACCAAAAACAGATTATCATTCACCGCTTGGCTTTAAGTTAATTAAATCTAATTCAGAATCATTAATTTACTGTTTTAAACCTGAAAACAATACACTGTTTGCGACTCATAATTCAAAACAAGAACGGACTTTTCTAATTGCCATGAGTTTACGTGCTGGCAGTGTCTGGTTTTGCAAACTGGCTTTGGTTAACTATTTTTGTTCTTCAATGTTCGTTGTGCAAGGTATGCTGGACAAATGGATGTCTGAGTACAAAAATCTACAGGTAGCATGTGACCTGAAGCTGGTCTCTAATTGGTTTCTTAAAGATCCTCCTCCAGACGCAGGTCGCTGCGTCCCTGGCGACTCAGAATTGGACCCGTCATGGATCATTTAAAAAAAAAAAAAAAAAACTAATTTAAACTTGAGATGTATACATCTGAAAATTGTCCAAATGAAGTCATTTAGCAATGCATATTGCTACTAGTAAAAAGTTGATATATTTACAGTAAGAAATTTACAAAATATCTTCATAGAACATTGTCTTAATATCTTACTGATTTTTGGCATAAGAGAAATTGATAATTTTGACCCATACAATGTATTGTTGGCTATTGCCACAAATATACCCATGTGACTTGGTACTGGTTTTGTGGTCCAGGGTCACGTGTGGCCTAGTGGCCAATCTTCACTGATTTTACATTCCATCAGTAAGCGCAGAGTGTGAAGGTTGATTGGCACAACTGTACATAAAATGAGTGCAATCCACACAATGCTAGATATAGAATTCAAAAGGACAGCAAGTCTTTGTGGTGTATCGAGAACATTTACATGTATGCATTTAGCAGATGCTTTTATCCAAAGCGACTTACAACTGAGGAGTACAGGACACGATCCTTCATGAGGAGGCAGCGAAACACAAAGTGCCTGAAGTACTAAGTTATGGACATCACACACTAGGGCAGGGAAGAAGTAGAGGAAAATAAAGAAAAGGAATTTTTTTTTTTAAGAAGGTTTTGTGCTTGCGGAAGAGGTGAGTTTTCAGTTGTTTGAATGCTTCCAGTGATTCTACAATTCGGATGGAGGTGGGAAGATCATTCCACCCGCAGGGAACGGTGACTGAATGTTCTGGAGAGGGATTTTCTGCCTCTCTGTGATGGTACCACATGCCGTCGTTCCTTAGCTGAGCGAAGGCTTCTGGTGGGGGGTGTAGACTCGTAGGAGCGAGCCAAAGTATGCAGGGGCTGAGCTCGTGGTGGATCTGTAAGCGACCGGAAGCGCCTTGAACTTGATGCGAGCAGCGAGTGGTGTGACGTGGGCCCTTTTGGGTTCGTTGAAGAGAAGACGTGCTGCTACATTCTGGATCATTTGGAGCGTTTTGATCGCACATGATGGAAGTCCAGCCAGAAGTGCATTGCAGTAGTCAAGCCTAGAAATGACCAGGGCCTGGACAAGAAGCTGGGTTGCATATTCTGTTAGAAAAGGTCTAATCTTCCTGATGTTGTGGAGTGCAAACCTGCATGAGCGAGCTGTCTTTGAAGGAACCTAGCTGGATGGTGAAGTCATGTTGTATTGTCGGATTGGCCGGGAAGACAGGCAGTTCAGTCTTTGCCAGGTTGAGCTGCAGGTGATGTTTTTTCATCCATGCCGAGATGTCCGCCAGACAGCTGGAGATTCGTGCAGGTACTGTGGTGTCGTCTGGAATGAAAGGTAGAGCTGAGTGTCATCAGCATAGCAGTGGTATGAGAGGCCATGTGTCTGTATGATGGGTCCCAATGATGTAGTGTAAATGGAGAGGTCCAAGCACTGAGCCCTGAGGAACCCCTGTGGTCAGTTGATGTGCTTTGGATACCTCTGCTCTCCAGGCAACCTTGAAAGACCTACATGTGATGTAGGACTCAAACCAGGGGAGTGGAATCCCTGTGTTGCCCAGTGATGAAAGGGTGGACGGAAGAATCTGATGATTGACTGTGTCAAAGGCAGCAGATAGATCGAGAAGGACAAGGACTGATGATTTGGACTCAACTTTTGCAATCCGCAGGGCTTCAGTGACCGACAGTAATGCAGTCTATGTGGAGTGGCCCCTTTTGAAACCTGATTGGTTGATGTCCAACTTATTATTCTGTGAGGGGAAAGATGAAACCTGATTGAAAACAACTCGTTCAAGTGTTTTTGCTATGAATGGTAGGAGACACAGGTCTGTAGTTATCTATGAGTGACGAGTTTAAAGTGGGTTTCTTAAGCAGTGAACTGACTGCTGATGGATGTTGTTTTGTTTGTGAAGAAATGGGCAAAATCATTGGCAGATAAGGAGGTGGTGGGAGGAGGCCAAGGGTTAGAGGGAGTAGCATGTGCTGGCCTAGAAGACAGAGGACAGATACTATCTAGACAAGAAGTTAAAGTGGAACATGTGGACTGATGTAGACACTTTCTGTAGTGGTGTTAATATCCTTAGTGGAGAATGGTGTGGATGAATGAAGAGAAGATGACACAGCAGATGAGAGATGAGAAGGAGAAAGTGAGCGCAGGTTTCGTCTGAAAGTAACTGGTAGAGGGGCTGGTGGTGCCTGAGTAGTAAGTTGTAGATTAAATGTGATGAAGTAATGATCTGAGATGTGAAGAGGTTTGACCAAAATGTTATCTGTAGTGCAGTTGCGTGTATAGATGAGGTCAAGTTGGTTGCCAGATTTGTGGGTATGTGTGGTGCTGAGGTGGGTGAGATCAAATGAGGCTAGGAGTGAGTAGAAGTCTGCAGCATAAGGTTTGTTGATGTGAATGTTAAAGTCACCGAGGACTATAAGTGGACTGCCATCCTCTGGGAATGAGGACAGCAGCACATCCAACTCGTCAACAAAGGTGCCTAATTGGCCAGGAGGGCGGTAAATGACTATAATATGGTTTGTAATGGGAGATGTAACTGTAATAGCATGGTATTCAAATGAGTGGTTGTTGCATAGAGAGGTGTGTGTTGAGTATTTCCAATTGTTAGAAATGAGAAGACCTGTGCCTCCACCCCTCCCAGTGTGGCGAGGGGTGTGAAAGAAAGAGAAGTTTTTAGAGAGAGCAGCAGGGGTTGCTGAGTCTTTTGGACGGATCCAAGTCTCAGTTAAGGCCAAGATATTAAGAGCGGATTGCAAAGGCTGGAATGAAGTCAGCTTTGTTGACAGCTGACTGACAATTCCATAAACCCACAGAAAAAGAGGAAGGCGCATTAGCAGAGAAGGGAATAGGATGCAGATTAGCAGTGTTGCGCTGCCTTCGGCGTGTAGTAGAGGAGCGTGGTCGAGGGACAACGGGAATGTACTGAAAGCACATGGTGAAAGAGAGGAAAGAGAAAGGAAAAACGTTTTAAAGTGCCTTACCGGTGGCCTCTTCGGGGAGTTGCAGGGAGAGTCGATGTCTTTACCCAACTCGGTCTTCACACGAGGAGGCTGAACGCTCCCTGAACGGAAGGTGAACTATGCTATGGAGAACTATGGTATCCAGAGTAATGTTGGCATACCACTGAAAGACTGTGAACTTGCATAACTCCATATTGTCTGGCGAAAGACAATAACTCACTGAGAGGACACTTTTTTCGCAGCCGACGTCCCAGTGAGTGAATCAACTGAGAATGGCCTTCATTTACATGTATTTAACTAGCCCCAAATATCCCCCATCTTACTCCACTTCATGTTGAGAGATCATTTAGAATTCACCCAAAATCTACTGGATTTAATGTCAATTCTCACTATACAATATTATATGTTTGATATGGTTTGAAATGTCTCATGCAAATGGTACAAAAATCTCATAACCACATAAGTATACAAGAAGTTAATAAGAGTTTTTAGAGCTTAGAGATATTTTGATCATGACGGTGGGTGTGGCTTTTGGAGCCATTTGGTATCTTCCAATCCAGGCAAATGGGAACTCGGTCCAATTTAAATTCCCTTTGTTATCATGCATTTCCATTTGAAAGAGGTTTCGGTCTGGTCTGAGTTACTTAAAGCGATACAGCAATGAGTTTGGGGCGTATACTGTAATGAGTTCGGCCCGTTGTGTAATATTCAGTCAGGTATCGATATCTTAACATCAAATACTCTGTAGTAAAGATTGTGTACGAATTATCTTTGAATTGATTATGTAATTGGCATTATACATTTACCTGACTGTTAATAAAATTGTTACATCTACTTACCTTCCTTGGAACGAGATTTTAGTGGCCTTACACCACCATGTAGGACGAAACAACATCCAACAGAAGTAACTGTTGGCACAAGAGAAAGCAGTATGATAAGATGTTCAGGTACTAGCCTGGATTGTATACAAAAAACAAAACCACAGCTGTCCAACTCACTGCAGAATTAAATGCACACCTTGACTCTATTTTCACCAAAATGGTTTGTTGGGAGCTCTACAGAGTTATTATTCATGGTCAGGCTGCTATAGCCCAACCTTTGGTCACTCGTGCCAATGCCAAATGTCGGTTTTATTGGTGCCACCAACAGTGGAAATCTTGGGGATGTATAGTTCTCTGATGAGTCCAGAGTGAAGCACGGGGTTGATCAGTGATGATTTGGGCTGCAATAATGGCATTCCCTACTATACTTGATTGATGCATCACTGACAAAGACTAACAAACCATTCTGGAGGACCACCTAATGGTTCACACATTGTACCTAGAAGAAGGTGCTGTGTATCAGTTCAGCACACTGATACACACTCATGAAAGTGAAGTAGAACATCTCCACGGCCTGCAAAATCACCAGATCTAAATATTTTTGAGCCACTTTGGGGTATTTTGGTAGCCTGACGTCGTCATACTCAATTCTAGTCAGAATTTGAGTCTGATACTGCTCCGTTGGGCTGTGATTATGGGACGTGTTTAAACCGAACCAGGAAAGACCTCAATTGGATAGACCTACAACCAATCAGAGCAACGGAGCGACGCATAACGTTAGTTGTCAAATGTCAACAGAACTCAACTGCACTGTGTTGCCAAGTCCGCGGGTTGAAGCGACCACAATTATGTGATGGTATGCTAATTTTAGCAGGTAGCCCTGCCAAAATAACACATTTTACCCCCAAAATGCCATTTTTCCCGGAGAACAAATTCAACCCAAGCGCCTTTGATGACGTGGATGATTACGTTACTGTTTATCATCTGTCCATCATCGTCTAAAGCCCGCCCTGACAATTTCATTGGTCCGAACAGTTTCTGTTCGGGCATAATTACTTCTCTATGGATCAAGTCCAGACCGAACTGCCCGTGCAAAAAAAATTGTGGGCGGGGCTAAGTTCGTCTGGCATCCAGGCTAGTATTTTGGAGGAGCAAGTCAGAAAACGTTTTCCTCCACCAGCGTCACAACCTGGCCACTGTTCTGGAAGACTAATGGGTCAAAATCCATCTGGCCACTGTGATGGACTTGCATCTGTCATTCCCAAGATGAATTGTTGCTGTACTGGCTGCAAAAGGTGGCCCTAAACCATACCTTTAAATTATTGTGGTCTAAAACCAGGTGTTTCAGTTTCATTGTCCAGCATCTGTATATGCATAATTGTTTCTAGTCAAGCCAAAAACACAAATGTACACAAGTAAAGAAAAAAGTGATTTTAAAATGAAATAGTTCGTAACAAATGTGTGATGTTTGTAGTCAGTTGAAATACAATTTGTGTGAATTTACAGCAGGCTTTATTTGTACAGTAATCAAATTCAGGTTAAATTATTAAGTCATTCAAATCTGATTGGACTCCTCCACATGATCAGTCCATGGCAGTGATGAAGGTAATAGATTGGATGAGGGTTGTAATGTGTGAGATGGTTCTTGGGTTGCCAGGATTTCAGATGTGTTTGAGACCACCTAAACAAAACACATTTATTAAGCTGTAGGCCCAAAATTGGTTTTGGAAGGCCACTGTCCTGCAGAGTTTAGCTCCAACTTGCCTCAACACACCTGTCTGGAAGCTTCTAGTATGCCTAGTAAGCTCTTGATTAGCTGTCCAGATGTGTTTAATTTTGAGTTGGAGCTGAACTCTGCAGGACAGTGGCGGTCCAGGAGCAGGATTGGACACCCCTACTGTATAGCATCATCTAAACCAGGGTTCCTCAAACTCGGTCCTGGAGGGCCACTGTCCTGCAGAGTTTACCTCCAACCCTGACCAACTTACCCACCTGTGATTTTCTAGTGATCCTGAATACCTTGATGAGCTGGTTCAGGTGTGTTTGATTAGGGTTGGAGCTAAACTCTGCAGGATAGTGGCCCTCCAGGACCGGGTTTGAGGAACCCTGATCTAAACCTTTGTAAGCTTTGCTATTAAAAAAGCATCTTTAGATAAGAAATATTTATTTTGTATACCATTAATGGGTACTTGTATTGGTTGGTGTTGTTGATGCCAATCTTTGCAAGAGTCTGTACATCTCCATGACAAGCATTTGTTACCCGAAGACAAAGTTCCATGTTACCCAGCTTAGAAAGAAAGAAACAGTTTAGTCTGATTTAATAGTGTAAATTAGAGCTCTATGGGTATTTAACATAGACTAGAGAATCTTAAGCTATTGGTAATTGGTGAACATACTTGTGGCACAGAATTCAGTTGAACTGGACTTAGGGATGCTTGAACTGGGAGAGAGTGGAAGGGAAGCCTCCAGTGACCGCTGTGAAGCTGGTTGTGCTGGTCAAAAAGTTCAAGTTTAGCCCAGCCACAAGTAACCAAGTCCTTAGTTTCATGGTTGTACAAATGGAAACCTTTAGAAGTCTGGATCTCCAAGACCAAAGAGAGATTTGGAGATGGCTGTACTCTGAAATGAAGCACACATTCAATAATGCAAACATAAATCCACTCTGTGTCCATTACTTATGTCTGAACTCTGAACCAAACTACCTTGGCACAGGCTGCTTGACAGCCAGTATGGCATAGTTTCCAGGACTCTTGGTGGAGAGTAATGGTTGGCACTGCACAAGTGGCATTACGGTGGTCTGTCCAAACTTCTGCCCATTACAATATAACCCTTCCAACAAACGCACCGATCTCAAAGTAACTTCTAAACCCATCACCAGGTCATAGAAGAGCACAAAGCCAGCCCTGTACACACACACATTCAGACAATAGCTAGATTTAAATCATATCGTAATGCATTTTCTGTGACATGGAGATGAGTGAGAAACTAAGTGAGAAAAAGAAAAGTAACTCATTAGGGAATTTGTCTTACACAGGATCATAAGGAGCAGGACCAAGAGCTTCCATCGGATCAGTTACATGGGAACCCATCAATGAATACTGTTTTGAACTCTGATCCTGCAATATACAAACATACATATGTATATATGTATATATATATATATATATATATATATATATATATATATATATATATATATATATATAAAGGATTATTAGGAACACCTGTTCAATTTCTCATTAATGCAATTATCTAATCAACCAATCACAACGCAGTTGCTTCAATGCATTTAGGGGTGTGGTCCTGGTCAAGACAATGTCCTGAACTCTAAACTGAATGTCAGAATGGGAAAGAAAGGTGATTTAAGCAATTTTGAGCGTGGCATGGTTGTTGGTGCCAGACGGGCCAGTCTGAGTATTTCACAATCTGCTCGGTTACTGGGATTTTCACGCACAACCATTTCTAGGGTTTACAAAGAATGGTGTGAAAAGGGAAAAACATCCAGTATGCGGCAGTCCTGTGGGCGAAAATGCCTTGTTGATGCTAGAGGTCAGAGGAGAATGGGCCGACTGATTCAAGCTGATAGAAGAGCAACTTTGACTGAAATAACCACTCGTTACAACCGAGGTATGCAGCAAAGCATTTGTGAAGCCACAACACACACAACCTTGAGGCGGATGGGCTACAACAGCAGAAGACCCCACCGGGTACCACTCATCTCCACTACAAATAGGAAAAAGAGGCTACAATTTGCACGAGCTCACCAAAATTGGACAGTTGAAGACTGGAAAAATGTTGTCTGGTCTAATGAGTCTCCATCATGCCTTGTTACCACTGTGCAGGCTGGTTGTGGTGGTGTAATGGTGTGGGGGATGTTTTCTTGGCACACTTTAGGCCCCTTAGTGCCAATTGGGCATCGTTTAAATGCCACGGCCTACCTGAGCATTATTTCTGACCATGTCCATCCCTTTATGACCACCATGTACCCATCCTCTGATGGCTACTTCCAGCAGGATAATGCACCATGTCACAAAGCTCGAATCATTTCAAATTGGTTTCTTGAACATGACAATGAGTTCACTGTACTAAAATGGTCCCCACAGTCACCAGATCTCAACCCAATAGAGCATCTTTGGGATGTGGTGGAACGGGAGCTTTGTGCCCTGGATGTGCATCCCACAAATCTCCATCAACTGCAAGATGCTATCCTATCAATATGGGCCAACATTTCTAAAGAATGCTTTCAGTACATTGTTGAATCAATGCCACGTAGAATTAAGGCAGTTCTGAAGGCGAAAGGGGGTCAAACACAGTATTAGTATGGTGTTCCTAATAATCCTTTAGGTGCGTGTGTGTGTGTGTATATATATATATATATATATATATATATATATATATATATATATATATATATATATATACACTATGATTTTTAATACTTCAGCAATATAATTACCTTTAAAAAAAAAATTGTCATGGTGTCCAAAAAGTCCAAAATGTCTTTTTAATATTGATAATAATAAGAGATGTCCATTTGAATGGTTTCTGAAGGAATATGTGAATGAAGCTATTCAGCTTTGTCATCACAAGAATAAACTATATAATATACACTACACTAATATTAAAATAGAAAACAGTAAATTGGAATATTTCACATTACTGTTTTTACTGTATTTTTCATCAAATAAATATGGCCGTGATGAGCATGAGACATCCTTCAAAAATCTACTAACCCCAAACTTTTGAATGGTAATTATCATTGGTTGGTATGAACAATATATTGGTACTAAATTGGTTATTGGGTGATATGAGAATTGTTTTATTATTGGATATTGGATATTTTGCCATTATCTACCACTTCCCTAATCTTTAAAATCACTAATAATTTAATAACATTGCTAAATGTAATCTTTTGCTCATTCCAAAATGAATATCCATTTTTCATACTATGTATTATACTGTTGTGATGCCTAAAATAATTTAAAACAACTAATTTATTTAATACAATATAGAATTTTAATATCAGCCATTTATCAGTTATAGACATACCATTAAAATAGTATCAGACAGAATTGTGTGCGTCCTTCATAGATGCAAACTCCTCAACACCCTTGAAATTCTGGTGGCTAAACGTCAGAAGAAATAGGGTTTAATTTATGAGGTGGTGTACAAAGTATCCCATATTGATGCATTTGTAACTGATGGGATTTTCAGTTTTGAGTGTTAATAAAGATGATTTCCAACATACATTTTATCTGGTTGTTGTCTTGTTTTGTTTTTTTGTTTATGTATTCAGCTCCCACATCTATTGTATCCTTTTTTTTTTTTTTTTTTTTTTGCGTTTTATAAAGGGTTGTTTTGCCCTACATAAAACACAAAAACTTTTTTACCTCTTACCTTTTAGAATTAGTTGTCAGGCAGATGTAAAGATACTTAATAGTGTGGAGAAATGAGCATGAAAAGTAAATATATTTAAAAGTGTCCTGACCTCGGAGAATGCTTTCTCTATCCACGCAATGTTCTCACCTTTTTTACCCCTCACCCGTTTGCATCCCTGATCCTTAAATATCACATTATCTCAACATACATTGCATTAGTTCTCAGTAACACAATGAATTAAGCTTTGGCTAATTGTCAGCGCACCAGTGTCAGAGCAGAGTGTGCCAGGGCCGTAGAAGATCCAGGAAAAAAAGGCAGGGGAGGTTGAGGATGGAGTGGTCTTCTATCTCGCCCCTTCTCTATTTCTCTTTTTAGAAAGGTGATCTCAGCTTGGAGGCTAGCCATTTGATGGATGTGGTCCTTCTGGATATCAATGAGCCCTAATCCAGATCATGTCAAATATTAAAATAATATATTTAAGAATTCAGATATGTTTCAAATATTAAACTACTATCAAATATTAATATACTTTTAGTGCATAGTATGCATTAGACAGAACGCATACAAAATTCTAATGTTTTCTATGAAGTTTCACATTTTATTTTTTTTAATCATGTGATGCTCAAGATGTCAGATCTTAAAGGAACAGAGATACCATGTTCTCCTTTGTGCCTCTCCCTGGCCAGCTGGATTCTAATGATTTCCTCCTCAAGCCTTTGGTTCTCCTGCTCCACAGCAAGAACATTAGGGTCCAACACTCTGTGAGGAGATTTCATCCCTGTTTGGGACAGAAACAAGAAATGACCCTGGGGCTTGAAAGAATAATGTACTGTACAACGGACCCAAAAAAAGTATGCAGACATTAAGACACGCTTAAAAATATATTAATGTAATAGCATTTGATTATAAAATATAATACATTTAACATATTTGGACACTTTACAGTCGACAAACTGACACTGGCGTTCAAAAGTTTGGGGTTGGTACCATTTTTTTATGTCTTTTATGCTTACCAAGACTGCATTTATTTGATCAATAATACAGTAAAATAATAATATTGTGAAATATTATTTCAATTTAAATGAACTTTTCTATTTTAATATTTTTAGCACGATGGTGTGAGGACCCTATTGGAATTGCTTGGTCTATTATTCTCCGTAATGAATTGCATTTTCGAGGGCCTAAACATGCTTGAAAACTCATGAAACTTAACACATGCGTCAGAAGTGGTGAAAATATGGGTTACAGAATTGGGTGTGGCAAAATGACTTGATAGCACCACCTACAAAATTTCAATTAAATTCGGTAGACATATAACAGCCCAATTCATACAAAAATGTCTCTGGGAGCTAAATCTGAAAACCCAACAGGAAGTGAGATATTTTTAATTTTCTCTGCAAAATTTTGACAGTTTTTGCCAATTCCAAATGTTGTACTTTAAAGGTCCCGTTCTTCGTGTCTTTTTGAAGCTTTGATTGTGTTTACAGTGTGCAATATAACATGTGTTCATGTTTCGCGTGTAAAAAAAACAGTATTTTTAACACAATCTACTTATCTGTATACCGCTGTTTTCACTGTCCTAAAAACGGCTGATGACTTCCTTTATTCTATGAAGTCCCTCCTTCAGAAATACGTAACGAGTTCTGATTGTGCCAGCGGTTCCCGTGTTGTGATTTGACCGCAGCTTAGCGAACGTAGCACGGTCCTGTGTTGTGATTGGACAGCAGCTTAGCGAACGTGTCACGGTCCTGTGTTGTGATTCGACAGCAGCTTAGCGCACGTGGAAAGGTCACGCCTCTTAACGGGAGATATATGCACTTAATGATCTCTACAGCGTCCCTGGGAAAGCCAAACAAAGGTGATTTGACTCCGGGATGAAAATAACAGCGTCTCGACGACATGGCGACAAACACAGTCAAACGCAACACTTCCTTTTCTCCACGCGACACGTCCTCTTCTCCACGTGGGACAGCAACAAGACCACGCCCCCTTTTTTCGCGTATTCTTGTGGGCGGAGGTTAGTCTGTTCTACTGTTCTACTGACGTCATTTATGAAGGAAGTACCAGGATGTAGTCCAAGCCAGCCGTTCGCTGTAGGCTTTGAAAGGGAACTTCTGTTAAATAAAATATCTCGCTTGGCATTGAACTTTGAGCTTTATAATTGTACAGGTATTATTTATGCTCTAACAGCAACATTACACACTAACTAAAGTTTGAACAATGGGATCACGAAGAACGGGACCTTTAATGAACTCCTCCTAGAGATTTTATCAGATAAACATCATATTTGCTCAGTCTAGCGATGTAAAATTTTGAAGATCTTGAGTTTTTCCCTGAAGGGCGTGTCCATGAAGGCCTGACAAAATTTGATGTTTCACAATGAAAGTTGTTGTTGTAACTCGGGCATACAATGTCCGATCTGCCCCAAACTTCACGTTTGATAAGAGTCCTGGCCTGAAGACATCTACATGACAATATTCAGTTACAGTCATAGCGCCACCTGCGGGCAACAGGAAATGTCATGTTTTACACTGTGATTAACTTCCTCATTGAGATTTAACCAGAACAGCATCATATTTGGTCGATGTTAAATTTTCAATGTTAAAAGATTACGTTGAACGGCGTGTCCGTGGCGGCCTGACAAAGTCTGATATTTCACCATGAAAAGTTCTAAGTTCTAAGTCAGGCATACAATGTCCGATACGCCCCAAACTTCACGTTTTATTAGAGTCCTGACCTGAAGACATCTACATGCCAATATTCAGTTAGTCATAGCACCACCTGCTGGCAACAGGAAATGGCATGCTTTACGCTGTAATTCACTCCTTGAATCTCATTTAAATATGCCATGAAGTATCAAACATGCTAGAAAATCATGCAACACTTGGCTAAGTGCTAATGTATGCGATTAACGCCACAAAACAGGAAGTAGTTATTAAGGCATACAATGTCCAATCTGCTCCAGACTTCACATGTTTGAGAAGAGTCCTGCCCTGAACACATCTACAATACAATATTCAGTTATAGTAATAGTGCCACCCACTGGCAACAGGAAGTGACGTGTTTAACACTGTAATGCACTAAACATGCTAATAACATTGTAAAACATGCTAGCAACACTTTGTAGTAACTCAAGCATTCAATGTCCAATCTGCCTCAAACTTCACGTGTTTGATAAGTGCTTTAATTTTAAATGTAATTTGTTCCTCTGATGGATTCCAGTCTTCAGTGTCACATGACCCTTCAGAAATCACTCTAATATGCTGTTTTAGTGCTAAATAAACGTCATATTATCAAAACAGATGTGCTGCTTAATATTGGTGGAAACTTAATTTTTTTTTTCCTGGATGAATAGACCGTTCAAAAGTAAAAATTTTATTTGAAATAGAAATCTTTTGTAACACCGTAAATGTCTTTACTGTCACTACTGATCAATTGAATGCATCCCTGCTTATGCATCTTACAAAAAAACATACTTTTGAACGGTAGTGAAAGTGTCCAAATACTATTTACAGCCACAGTTTAATGACTTTACTACTCACTTCTTCCTTTTGTCTTGCCGTCAGCTCTAGGTTTTGCCTGCTCTAGTGTAAGAGCCTCTGCTTGAAGGTCATGCATGTGGGCCAGAACCTCTGGATCAGAACCACCAGACTGCATGTATGCCAGACGCAAAGCTCTGTTACAAAAATAAATGCACTACAGTGCTGGTGTGTTCGGAATTGTTGCTAAGGTGGCACTAAATGGTTGCATTGGGTGACTATAGGCAGTTACTAAGTGATTTCTAGGTTGTCTAGGGTTTTTAGGTGCTTCTAGGCAGTTCCTAACTGGACCACTCCCAAGACTTAATGATATTATTGTCCTTAGATATGGTTTGCATACTTCTTTCAATGTAAGGACATGTTCTCAATTCTTTTATCATGCAAGTAAAAAAGAAAAAAGACCTTATCTGAGCAGAGAGGGGCCCATCCACTGAATAGATCAAGACAGGCGTCTTCTTTTCCTCTGGTGGGTTAGATTGGACTTCATTTGGATTAAACCTACAACATCAGCACAGTATAAACATGCATAAAATGATTTATAGCTTCTTGGAACACTTTGTTTTCCCCCACTCTCTCTTACCCCTTCATTGAGTTGATGTGAGAGCTGAGCTGATGCAGCACCTCCTCGTTCCTCTGTTCCTGAAACCTCAGCTCTTGCATTACTTCCTCTAGATGAGCCTTCCTCTCCCGGCCTCCCAGTTCAACAAGCCTCTGTTCGATATCTGGGATTAACACATTAATAGAGTAGTGCAGAACAAATGTGTCACAGGATCCTTTAGAAATCATTCTGATATGCTGATTTGGTAATCAAGACACAATTTGTATTACTATTATGACAAAGAGTAGTGTAGAACAAATGACAGGCCGATGTATGACATCATCAGGTACTGTGAGAGCAATTCGAAAGCATTTGGCTCCGTCTGCTCTCTAATCGCTCTCAATGTACTTTGATGTCATACACCGATCGATCTGTGTGACATCATTTTGGGGTGCTTTTATAATCTCTCACATAACTAGTTTATTTAGCTTTTCTTCCCTAAAAATGTCCAAGCATCACAGAGGAATTCTTCTGTTGTTTCTCAAACAACATTTAATAGCATTCTGTGGTGGAAATAACATTTTAAACATTTTTGGAACAAAATCTGACTTTGTAGCCAATTTAATGCACATTTGAATATTTTCACACTTTTTGCATAATTTATAAAAATGACAGCTTGATTGGAAATGACCACACACACACAACACATTTCATAGGCTATTTAACATTAACCATGATGTACATTGACAATGTACAAAAAAATATTAGGCTACCAGGGCAAAATTGATGGTTGTGATTGAAACTATGATACCCTTTGTGTAGATTATCATAGTTTATTAAGTTAGTAAAATATAAATATTAACTTAAGGTAATATGTAATATAATGGATTTTTATATTGAAAAGTAACAAAACTGAATTATGAAGGCAGGATAAAGCTTTAATATGATATATAACAAAATTAAGCGCATAGGTTTTGCGAGAGAACACAGTGTCTTGGTGAACAAAGGTTTTGCGAGCGAACGCAAAGTTTATTTTGGGGAACGCAAAGGTTTTGCAAGAACAGTTTATAGGGGAACAACGTTTTTGCAAGCTTAACGCAAAGTTTCTTGGGGGGACGCAAAGGTTTTGTGAGTGAACGCAAAGTGTCTCAGGGGAACGTAAAGGTTTTGCGAGCGAACGCAAAGTTTCTTTTGGGAACGTAAAAGTTTTGCGAGCAAACCCAAAGTTTCTTTGGGGTACAAAATGGTTTTGCGAGCAAATGCCATGTTTCTTGGGGGGATGCAAAGGTTTTGTGAGTGAACGCAAAGTGTCTCAGGGGAACGTAAAGGTTTTGCGAGCGAACGCAAAGTTTCTTTTGGGAACGTAAAGGTTTTGCGAGCAAATGCCATGTTTCTTGGGGGGATGCAAAGGTTTTGTGAGTGAACGCAAAGTGTCTCATGGGAATGGAAAGGATTTGTGAGTGAACTCAAAGTGTCTCAAGGTAATGGAAAGGTTTTTTCTGAGCAAATGCCATGTTTCTTGGGGAGATGCAAAAGTTTTGAGAGTGAACGAAAAGTGTCTCAGGGAATGGAAAGGTTTTGCGAGCAAACGTAAAGTTTCTTTGGGAACGCAAAAGTTTTGCGAGCAAATGCAACGTTTCTTGGGGGGATGCAAAGGTTTTGTGGGGAACGTAAAGGTTTTGCGAGTGAACGTAAAGTTTCTTTGGGGAACGCAAAGGTTTTGCGAGTGAACGCAAAGTTTCTTTGGGGTACAAAATGGTTTTGCGAGCAAATGCCATGTTTCTTGGGGGGATGCAAAGGTTTTGTGAGTGAACGCAAAGTGTCTCAGGGGAACGTAAAGGTTTTGAGAGCAAAGTTTCTTTGGGGAACGTAAAGGTTTTGTGAGTGAACGTAAAGTGTCTCAGGGGAATGGAAAGGTTTTGTGAGTGAACGCAGTGTCTCAAGAGAATGGAAAGGTTTTGCGAGCAAATGCAAAATTTCTTGGGAGAACGCAAAGGTTTTGCGAGCAAACGCAACGTTTCTTAGGGGGATGCAAAGGTTTTGTGAGTGAACGCAAAGTGTCTTAGGGGAACGTAAATGTTTTGCGAGCAAACGCAACATTTCTTGGGAGAACGCAAAGGTTTTGCAAGCAAACGCAACGTTTCTTGGGGGGATGCAAAGGTTTTGTGAGTGAACGCAAAGTGTCTCAGGGGAATGGAAAGGTTTTGTGAGTGAACGCAAAGTGCCTCAAGGGAATGGAAAGGCTTTGCGAGCAAATGCAAAGTTTCTTTGGGGTACAAAATGGTTTTGCAAGCAAATGCCATGTTTCTTGGGGGGATGCAAGGGTTTTGTGAGTGAACTGAAAGTGTCTCAGGGGAATGGAAAGGTTTTGCGAGCAAACGCAAAGTTTCTTTGGGGAACGTAAAGGTTTTGTGAGCGAACGCAAAGTTTCTTTGGGTAACGCAAAGGTTTTGCGAGCAAATGCAATGTTTCTTGGGGGATGCAAAGGTTTGCAATGTTCTTGGGGGATGCAAAGGTTTTGTGAGTGAACGCAAAGTGTCTCAGGGGAACGGAAAGGTTTTGCGAGCAAACAACGTTTCTTGGGGGGATGCAAATGTTTTGTGAGTGAACGCAAAGTTTCTTGGGGAACGCAAAGGGTTTGCGAGCGAACGCAAAGTTTCTTTGGGGAACGTAAAGGTTTTGCGAGCGAACGCAAAGTGTCTTAGGGGAACGTAAATGTTTTGCGAGCAAACGCAACATTTCTTGGGAGAACGCAAAGGTTTTGCAAGCAAACGCAACGTTTCTTGGGGGGATGCAAAGGTTTTGTGAGTGAACGCAAAGTGTCTCAGGGGAATGGAAAGGTTTTGTGAGTGAACGCAAAGTGTCTTAAGGGAATGGAAAGGCTTTGCGAGCAAATGCAAAGTTTCTTTGGGGTACAAAATGGTTTTGCAAGCAAATGCCATGTTTCTTGGGGGGATGCAAGGGTTTTGTGAGTGAACTGAAAGTGTCTCAGGGGAATGGAAAGGTTTTGCGAGCAAACGCAACGTTTCTTTGGGGAACGTAAAGGTTTTGTGAGCGAACGCAAAGTTTCTTTGGGTAACGCAAAGGTTTTGCGAGCAAATGCAATGTTTCTTGGGGGATGCAAAGGTTTGCAATGTTCTTGGGGGATGCAAAGGTTTTGTGAGTGAACGCAAAGTGTCTCAGGGGAACGGAAAGGTTTTGCGAGCAAACAACGTTTCTTGGGGGGATGCAAATGTTTTGTGAGTGAACGCAAAGTTTCTTGGGGAACGCAAAGGGTTTGCGAGCGAACGCAAAGTTTCTTTGGGGAACGTAAAGGTTTTGCGAGCGAACGCAATGTTTCTTTTGGGAATGTAAAGGTTTTGCGAGCAAACGCAAAGTTTCTTGAAGGGATGCAAAGGATGTGCGAGCGAACACAAAGTTTCTTGGAGGAATGCAAAGGTTTTTTGAGTAAACGCAAAGTTTCTTGGGAGAACTATTAGATTTTGTGAGTGAACGCCAAGATTCTTGGGGGAACGCAAAAGCATTGACTTATTATTTTTCCTCCCACGTCCCATCTATTTTTTTCCACCACCATGTCCCTGTAGGGCTCGAAGTACGGTTCTTTGGGGTACCCAGAATGTTTTTTCTATGGCATCACTGAGAAAACCCCCTTTTGGAACCTTGTTTGAATGTACATGCCTGCAAACCCGTTGAGATCCCTCAAAAAATGGTGCCTTTCCTCGCAAAAGACTTTGTGTCCGCTGGCAAAGCCCCCCACAACACTTTGCGTTCGTCCGCAAAACATTTCTCGGGGAATGCAAAACATTTGCGAGAACGCAAAAGCATTGACAAATCATTTTTCCTCCATCTCATTTTTTCCCCACCACAGTCCCTTTAGGGGCTCTGTACCTTTCAGTGAACAGTTTTGCAAAGTACCATTTGCCTTAGTGTGGAGAACATTTTAATAAACCTTTTTGTGCAATACAAAGGTTCCATGGATGTTGAAGGTTTTTCGTGGAAGCATAATTGCCAAATAGAGAATCTTTATTTTAAGAGTTTAGCTTTCTTTTAACATTATTACATACGTTCCCCAGCATTTTAAGAGAAGCTTACCCTGTCTCTCCTTCTCCAGCTGATGATTGCGTGCCCTGATCTCAGTCAGTCTCTGCTCATGATCTTTATATAAGTCAAGAGCCCTCTGATTATCAGCCTTCTGCTGGTGTGAGCCCTGCTCCTCAGAGACCTGAAGAACACTTACACAATGTCCAATAAAGATAATAAAAACACATACAAACACACTATTCTCAATATAAACAAATTTTAACTAAGCATATGAAACTGACCTCTGTCCGTCTTCTGGGCAGGTTTTGTTCAAATGAGAGCCTGAGTTTTTGAAACTAAAACAGAAGATCATCAGATGCTGAGTAAAACCTCTTTGAACTTGAGATTTATTATCTTTGAATGTGGTCCTGTACCTCTTCAGTGAGTTTGTTTAGAGCAGCGTTTTCCTTTGAACTCTCTCTCTGATCCACTTGGAAGTTTCTCTGTTCTTTCAGCTGGCCAATGGAACAGGCAAACAGACAGTATTACTTGCGCAACTGTTCAAAAGTTTGGAGTAGGTACGGTTATTTTTATTATATTA
Source organism: Romanogobio albipinnatus (assembly GCA_023566225.1). Taxonomy (NCBI): domain Eukaryota; kingdom Metazoa; phylum Chordata; class Actinopteri; order Cypriniformes; family Gobionidae; genus Romanogobio; species Romanogobio albipinnatus. The sequence goes on from CM042250.1 coordinate 20,280,596, forward strand.
ATTTTACAATATTACTTTTTAAGTTAAAATTTTAAATAGTTTTTCTATTTCAATTTAAAATGTAATTTATTCCTGTGATGGTAAAGCTGAATTCATCATTCATTCATTAAAGCGACTTCAGTCTTTAGTGTCACATGATCCTTCAGAAATCATTCTAATATGGTAATTTGGTGTCTTTTTATTATCAATCTTGGAAGCAGTTGTGCTGCTTGATATGATGAACCGAAAGTTCAAAAGAACAGCATTAATTATAATTAAAAAACATCCTTTCTAAATAAAAGTATTGATTTCTTTCATAAAAATCTTGAGCCAAAACTTGTAAAATATATAATATAGAATTGTTTATTCAAATTATATATATATTTTTATAATGCATAATATATTTTAATAATTTAATAAATCATTTAACTCTAGTTTTTTGTTGTTGTTGGAATAATCAAGTAAAATTCAACTACTTACAATAATCAAATCAGGTGTCCTTGCCCTTGTGGGATGCACTGTCTTCACAGCTGCGTTTTCTGTTCGTGTGAATCTCCTCTGTCCTCTCCATAGAGGTATTGGGTCTTTCAGGTCTGTGCCAATGCAGAATTTGGCCTTGTGTTTATTCAAGAGTCCAGCAGAATGGAATGCCATGTTACAATTCTGACAAATTAACTCCCCCAAACCTGCCATCTCTCCAACAATAACTCCCTATTTAAACTCGAAACAAAATCTAGACCCAAAATGAGTTGATTCTTAATAAAAATAGGACTATACTTATGCTTGAACGTCTGCCTCAGTTAAATGCACTGCGTTTGTTGACTGAAGATTTGTTTGTTGGTTACTATCACCTTGGTAAAAGGGAGTGGTGAAGAATGGCAGAGCAAGAGGAAACAAACCCTTAATTATTTTTATGCTTATTATTTTTTCTCTTTTCCATGCACATTTTAAACATTACAAGTTGCCCTCCTAAACCATGAAAAATGTTTCCCAAGTGTTTCAGCAGAAAACGAAAGGCTGGACATGTTTGGCAAACTGATGCAAAATATTTATTACAATTTTTTCTCCGATCTTTTCATTGTGATGCAGTAGTTTATGCCTGCTTTGTCTCATACAGATAAATCCATACAGGACACCCTTTATCTTCTCAAATCTGTAAATAATGTTATCAAAATAATCTTAATCTTCCAAAACTCACAATTTTTTATTCTTATATTTTTTTTACAATCCACCCTGAATATCAAGGCTGCAGAAACAATATAATGCAAACAAAAGAAGAAAAAAAAAAACTATTTATGTGGGAATTTTTACAGCTGTACCAAAATTAAAAAAGAAACTTAAATATGTGATAAAGCAATTTTATACCCTATCAGCAAAAACAAGGTACAAAAAAAGGAGATGCACAATTTACACCAGCAGTCCCTCATGAAATAAAGAATTTGTAAAGATGGATCTCTACTTCACTGCCAGCAGCAGGGATAGAACTCGGCGCCCAAAATGAACCTCTAATGAACTGTTTAACCAACATAGCAGAACAACATAGCAGAACAAAGCGTGCAAGCCATCTTACTGAACAAACAAAGTTCAGTCATTACAAACCTTAGACATCAGATCAATTCCTGCATTGTAAACATTACATAAGCCCAGTAATGTTTAATGCTTTCTATTCCATTGGGTAGATTTTATTTGGGATTTGTGAAGTTCATTAAACCTTTCTTGTGTTTATGGAATACCCCCATCAATCCACATGCAATGAATGTAAAGCTTTTGAAAATGATTGCCACAGCATTATTTCTGTAAGCATGAGAATGCTCTTTATAGAATAACTCTGAAATGTTCAGGATTTCAATATGGTTTAAATTAAACAGCTTTTAAGTTATTCAGGGGAAGAAAAAAAAAAACTTTTATACCATACATGGGCAAGAGAGAAAACAGTCTGTTTATGATTTTTTGAAATTGAAGTTTTCCTAAACAGAACCCAACCTCAGTGAACTGAACATCTGTATGTTCGTCTGGCTTACCAGAACGCAACATAAAACATAAGACCCTTCCATCCAAACGTTACCTTTATTCAAAGACCAGTTCCCGACAAACTCTTCCGCAAGCTAGGTTTCAACTCTAACTTTGAAACATCCTTTAAAGTTCTCACACGTGTACTTGGCAAATGAAATCAGGTATATTAGTATGAATCTGCAGAATGAAAACAGTGAAAATGAGCAAGGTTTGCTGGAACTGGAGCCAGAGATGGACTGATGTTCTAGCTGCCAGACTGCACGTGACAGTCCAATCAGTGTTGCTTTAGTTCTTCCTTGCTGCAGGGATGACTGGCTTGAGTTCATTTCTATGAGGGACTGGGAGCGACGTCGCAGTCAGCGGCTCATAATGATTGTTTCATCTTAACACTAATGCTACGAATTGTTTTCGCGGAAAGGGAAAAAAAAATATTTTAGAAAGGTGTCAAAGCCATTTTATAGAACATTCAGAATGATGTCATATTTCACGTTAAATCACGGTTATAATTGGTGTTATTATGAATTAGTCTTTTTCCCAAGCAAAACAAAAAAGATCTGGTGGAGGGGTGCATGTGGCTTTCTTTGACATTTCTAGTTCAGGATAAAGAACAAAAAGCAGACGAGGAGAGAGAAGAGGGAAAAAAAAAAAATCAAACAAAGACATTGCCTATGAAGTGACAAGTGAATTCTTTTTCTCTCCGCCTGGGATATGACCGATGTTCCTTGTCCATGAAAAGAATCTTCTCTCTTCTTTTAGTTTGAAATAAATGGGTGTGATGGAGGAGACAGATTAAGAAAAAAGGGAAATGTGGGAGTGGTGTTTAAAGCCACATTAGGTATCATCATCATCGGAGGTCTGGCTGCTACTGCTCGTCTCAGACTCGGAGCCCTCTTCCAGGCCAGGGTTTGGGGTGTTCCTCCAGGTTAGCAGGGCCACACTACGTGGCTTTAAGAGCACACCGTTACGGCCAAGACCAATCTTCTTCATCTGACACAAAACACACATATATATAGTCAGTCAGTCAGGAAATGAACTACAAAAATGTCCATGATAAGGGTGTAACGATACACCCATATCACAATTCAATACAAATCACGGTACTGAACTCATTTGATTTTCTTCACAAAGTACTTCAATGGCATTCGATGGATCTCTTATGGGGCGTACACACCAGACGCGAATTAAGCATTTCGTGCGAGTGATTTATATGTTAAGTCAATGCAAAGACGCAATTAGACATTTTGCGGCACGAATGACGCGGAGTGAATTGAGCGAATTGTTTGGTGCGCGAGTTGAAAAATCTGAACTTTGGCGGATATTCGCGCCGCGTTAATATCAGGAGCTTGCTCTACTAGTGACAACAATGAGGACAAAATCATATGTGGACACCCAGAGCTGTACGTACTTTATAGAAACAGGAATAAAAAGGATCTTGCTTGGAAGAAAGTGAGTGAGGAGGTCGGACAGTCTGGTAAGTTGTAAAAAACGCTCTTTACTCAATTTGAGCTATACGTTGTGTGATTTCAGGGTGATTGGGAGACTTTTTGCCAAATGAGATGACTTAGAAAAAAAAGTGTCCCAATCACTCTGAATTCACCCTATTGAGACTACAAGCTAGTTACAGCCGGAAAACTGAGCTTATTGCGCGAATGAAGCAAGTAAACTCAAAATGTTCAAGCGCCCAACTTTGCGCGAATAGCGCAATTTATTTGCTTCATTCGCGTCTGGTGTGAATGCACCATTACACAGACGAGCCGCACATACACAGACTCTCCCGGTGCGCACTATGTCTCTCCCGCTATTAAAGGGACAGTTCACCCCAAAAATTTTAATTCTATCATCATTTACTCACCCTCAAGTTGTTCCAAACCTGTAAGAATTTCTTTCTTCTGCTGAACACAAGGAAGATATTTGGAAGAATATTTGGAGTTTGGAGAATATTCATGGAGGAAATATTTGTAACCAAGCAGATCTCGGCAGCCATTGATATTGCTCAGGTTTCATAAAAAATATCCTCATTTAGGTTTGGAAGTTGAATGAAAATCGTACAGGTTTGAAACGACATGGAGTGAGTAAATGATGACAATTTACATTTTAGGGTGAATTATACCTTATAAATACAGTAAGCCGAGTCTTGAATAAAACTAACTACATCACAAATCATATCGTTTACATCAATGATATATAGTCACATTTCTCTATTGCGATATAATGATACATCGTTACACCCCTTGTCCATGATGCCCTTAATTTTAAACAAAGAATAAACAAAAAATAAAATGGGCACTATATGCATGCATTTCCCATACCTGTTCAGTTTTAGCTTGAAACTCTTTGAGTTCGTCTTCAGTGAGAGGCTGGAAGTTGTCATCATTTTCTGGGTATTCTTGCCATCCCATAGCCTTCAGCAACCTGTCAGAGAGGATCCACATTTGTGAGCAAGTAGATTATGGATGTTGTCTTTGTGGGCAGATCAATGTGTGGCTCCATTTAAAAACCTAGTGTGCTGTCTGTGGAGGTAGCATTGCCCGCTAGAACAATCACTAGACTACAATATGTACAAAATTCTGCTGCCAGAGTCAACAATCAAGTCAAGAAATCTGATCACATTGCCCTTTTGCTCTACAAGCAACATTGACTACCTGTTTCTGTAGGCATTCAGAATAAAATTATATTGTTAACTTTTAAATGTCTTCATGGACTTGCTCCCCGTTATTTAATCGGAACTATTATTCTCCTCCTCGTTCTCTCCAGTCATCTGACTTACAATTGCTTACTGTACCTCGTTTTCGTCTTTCAACTATGGGTTGTAGATCATTCAGTACTGTGGCTCCGAAACTCTGGAATTCTCTCCCTCTTACTCTGCATGACACTGCTACTATATCCTCATTCAAATCTCAACTAAAAACATCTACTCTTACAGTATTTCCAACCATCCTCTGTTTAGTGTTCTCCTGTTTTGTTACTGTGTATTTGTATGTATATCTATGCTCTATATTGATGCTGCGTATGTGTTATTTTCTTGAATAGTGACCTTGAGCTTAATGTAAAGCTTTTGGAAATGATTTTCACAAGATTATTTTTGTAAGCATGAGTATGCTTTTTAAGTGTGCCTCCAAGGTACCAAGTGTATCTTTGGTAAAATGATAAGGTGACCATGCATGCATCATTCATGAAGAAAGCGATCTCAGATCAACTGTAATGAACTCCATTATGGAGGTTGAACCAAGAGAAATTTGCTTGCAAATAACCTGGTATACATTTTATCTAAAAACATATGTTTTTTAATAATTAAATGCAAATACAATTTATAATTTATAAATATATATATTTTTGGAACTCAATTGTCTTCCATATGCATGAGAAGTGCTCTTTGTATGATGTGTGTAGTTGCTGCCCAGCGCCCATGTAACGCATTCCAAATCAGTCACTTGCGACGTACCATTTAAGCTAGAAGTCATTTGCCCATGCAGACGGAACACTAGATTTTGGAAAGGAGCTTATGTGTCTGATGGAGGAGAATGCGTTGAAGGGTTTGTGTATGTGGTTGCTCTGACCTGTGTTCCGCCTCCAGAGAGCTGGACAAGTGCTCTGGGTCTGAGTCACTGAGAGAGTGGGAGATGCCGTTCTCATGACTCTCTCCAAACTCTTTCGGTTCAGGGGTGCTTCCTTCTCCCTAAACAAAAAGATAAATCACAAATGAAGGCTTTAGTAAACACAAATATGAGGCAAAACAATTTATCAACTGCCCAGTGCAGTGTTGTTAATGTTAACTAAAACTAGAACTATTTTTACACCATAATGGAGGCCTGTTTGGGCCAATGTGGTGTTTTTAAAGATGTAGCCCCTCTAATAAAGACTTTTTAATACTAAAATCTATGCTTGGAAGTAACCTCTCATTTTGCAAGGAAATATCCACTTATATACTTTTGTATCTTGTACCCTTTCCAGAGCACCCATATTTTTCTTGGATATTTTTTTTATTTACTATTAAGATGTTTTCATTAATTTAAATCATATAATATAATATAATATATATAATATTGATTAACATGTATATTAATGTAATATATATATAACATAAAAAAAATTATATATATATATATATATATATATATATATATATATATATATATATATATATATATCACATGATATATCACATAAAAAAATAACATTAAAATGATAACTGAAAACTTAAAAATAGAAAACTTTTGAAAATATTAATACAAACTTTATTATATAAACGACACTAAAATGACTGGCTTAGTGAACACAAACTGAAATCATAAAAATAAGCAATAATTATTTCATATTCAAGCTGACAAATGCTACAATCATTCATATTGAATAGCTGTTGTGAAAAACGAATGGCTTATTGCTAATATAAAATGGCAAAAAGTAATTTATGTAAGCAGGAAAATATGCGCCAATGCTGATAATCTTAAAATGAGCAAATAAATCTACTTATTACTACAGCTAACAAGACAGCAGATCAAAGATGAATTCATCTGCACCTCTGCTGGAGTTCCTGGGCTGTGGCAGTCGCTCAAATCCCCGTTTCTCTCATCCTTTAGTCCACGCAGGAACTCACTCTTACGGTCTGTGCTGCGGCGCATCAGTTTTAGCCGTGAGGGGGTGATGTCTATGGGAGGGGTGGTGCTGGAGGGAGGCTATGGAGGAAGGAAGGGAGAGGGAGATGGAAAGAGAAATATGAAAGAGAAGACATTAATTATTGATATTCTCCTATGGATAAAACAGCTGTTGAAAAACAGAGTTACGACACTGCCATAGACTTCCATAGGAACTGAGAAATGTGGACGTAAAGCATCATGGAGCGACCAATAGTTCCAGCATTGAACCCCATTCATTTCAGTGCATCTCAAGCACACTCACTGGCAAACTGGCTAAATTGGCTTTAGTTGACCAATCAGGACTATTAATAGAGGTGGTATTGTATGAAGCGTGTTATAGTTAATGTTTCTTGTTATATAATAGATCGTTAGACTCTAACTGCAGTTAGATAACGTGAGCAGCACTCCAACAGCTACTATATCCTGCTATCTGTCATATTTCAACAGTTTTTAGTCTCTCTGAGATCTTTGTCGAATGAGTTTCTATGAAGTCAGCCCATTCAAGGAATAACGTATAACGACTATGAATAAAGAATATGAGTAACGCCTGGATAAAAAGAGTTAAATTAAATTGGTTGCCCTGTTTTTTTTTTAAACACCATTTAAAACTTCTTTCTGTGGTTAAATTCTGTATATGCTAGAATCCTTCATTTATATTCACCTGTTGTGTATGCGAGTATCATAAAATAACATTCGGACGTTAACAACATTAAAATTATAAAAGATATTACCACTAACCAGTAGATGGCGAAAGAGGAACACTTATTGGCTCATTAGCCATTTTTTTTAATCTTTTTTTGAATTAATTTTTATAGATCATCAAATCACTATTATAACATTAAAATATCTTTTTTTGTTACTTTATTTGTACTGAAGTGTTAAATGTATAAGCTAATCGTGGGGAAAATCACAGTCTCATGGAAAAAAAAATTCTGACTAAACTTTACAATAAATGTTTATTTAAATCGTCTCTGTGCTTTGTTTGTTATGATGAGTGGATTTGTAGATAATGAGAAGATTTGTGTAAAACGTAAACTTGCACTAAAATTCATTCAGCGTTTTAATCTATATGGATTCTCATTCCTGGTAAATTAAACATATGACCGGTCATTATTTCCAATAGAAATGCCCGTGATGGGCTACAACACTCAACGCTGTAAAATCATGCACTCACATGACCCAAACAAAATAACCAGATCATTCAAAAAAACATTAATGTTATCTCTTCTTTATCTCTCCCTAGAATAAAATGCTACTGTAAAGCCTAGTCGAAATTGAAGCACATATTGTGTTACAGGGCTCTACATAGCGACCATTTTGGAAAAAATATTTAGGCACACCGGTGCGAGTGACTCGATCAATTCTCATAAAAAGATGTATAATACAATCGGAATAAAAACTACAACTGCCAAAGTGCAACAACACTGACTGAGTGAGCAACTGTTACGTTTTGTGCTGCAATCAACTGCTTTTCATGCCTTCTGTCAGCAGAGCATGTGCAAAAAACGTGTACGACGGACTACACTTCACAGATTGTTTACAAGGTGAAACCACGGTCTATGGGTGTGACGCAGCCTTGCGCACTTACCAGACTAGAAATACCACATTTGGATTATCATAAACAAGGTTGGAAATTAACAGGGGCTTGGGGCAAAAATGTCACCAAAAATGAATTAATAAAAAATAATTTAAAAACGCCCCTGTATGAGTTCTTGATTTAATCTTTATCAGCTGCAGTCCATAAAAATGACTAGATGCATTGGAGGAGTCGCCATAGACATAAACAGAGAGAAATAACTCCGGCTGCAGTGTTCTTCCGTGAGACGCCTGCAGTTATGTTTATTAAGCGCCAGAGCGCCTAAAGTTACGGACAGCTATTGCTCCGAGTATTGGCATGATTGCAAATGTGATACTGATCTTGTACAAAAGTCCAATAGACAAGTTCATATTAAAGGGTTAGTTCACCCAAAAATGAAAATGATGTCATTAATTACTCACCCTCATGTCGTTCGACACCCGTAAGACATTCGTTCATCTTCGGAACACAAATGAAGATATTTTTGTTGAAAGCTGATGCTGAGAAAGGCTTCCGACAGGCCTCCATAGGGATTCTGTTCATTTACACTCACAAGACCCATAAAAGGCACTAAAAACGTCGTTACAAAGTCCATCTCACTACAGTGACTCTACAATAATGTTATGAAGCGACGATAATATTTTTTGAGCGAAAAAAAAAAAATCTAAATAACGACTTTATTCTACAAGTTTTGTCTTCCTCTGCCGTGAACTCACGAAGCACCACGACGCATGCGCGAGAATATGACGCAGAACCGGCGTTCGGACACGTGACCCAGAAGCGAGGAGATTTGTTTACAACAAGCAGAGGAAGACTGTATCTAAGCTGTTGAATTCTACATTGATCGTGCTTTAGGTCTCGGCGTTGTGCTCAAAATGGGACTAAAGTGTGTATTTCATGGATTCCCGAACGCCGGCGCTACGTCATTCTCACGCATGCGTCTTGGTGCTTCGTGAGTTCACGGCAGAGGAAAACAGAACTTGTAGAATAAAGTTGTTATTTTTGATTGTTTTTTTTCGCTCAAAAACTATTGTCGTCGCTTCGTTAAGTTATTGTAGAGCCACTGTAGTGAGATGGACATTGTAACGACGTTTTTAGTGCCTTTTATGGGTCTTGTGAGTGTAAATGTACTGAATCCCTATGGAGGCCTGTCTGAAGCCTTTCTCAGCATCAGCTTTCAACAAAAATATCTTCATTTGTGTTCCGAAGATGAACGAATGTCTTACGGGTGTCGAATGACATGAGGGTGAGTAATTAATGACATAACTTTCATTTTTGGGTGAACTAACCCTTTAAGTAACAACTTTTTAGCCACAATACTGTTTATTTCGTGAAAATCAAAACTACACCAGAACTGTTGCGCATCTCCAAGCGGTTCGATTCGAATGAATTTGCGTTTGAACGATTGAATTAATGACTCTCACATAGACTTGACACCACCTACTGGCTGTTTAATATAAATCTTTTAACTAAGTTTAAGTTTAACTTGTACATAGCCTATTTCTAAATTCAAAAACTTATATTTCAAACATTCATGCAACATTATTTACCCATGAGCTGCATTAAATCTATGTAAATGTGTCTAAACACCATTTCAGATAGAGCTGCTGTGCCACTTCTACAGTGCAAAGATTGATCTTTTGATGTTGATTTAATTAGATTGGTAACAGTCTGGTTGTGTCTTGTTGCGCTAACTGAATGTATTGTTTAAATTAACATTTTAAAAACAACTTTTCTATTTTAATTGAAGAAATTGACAAAAGATGATGCATACATTTAATAAGATTAGAAAACATTGCTCTTATAATGGTAAAAATGCCCCTGGACATTAATTTAAAGGGACAAAGATCATCCTGTAATGGGAAAGTTATAATTGGAATGCGTGTTATTGATCAGAAAGTGCTCCTAAATGTTTGACTGTGCTCCTATTTTTTTTTTAATTAGGAGCACAAGTGCTCAAGAAAAATGTTAGCGTAGAGCCTTGTGTTAATATTTACCAGATATTGCTGCAAATATAGTGAAACTGCTCTCTATCCTGCTTAATCCTATTCAAACAGATTGACAGCGCGGAGTTGTTTGGAACTATTGAGAGCTCCATGAATCACGTGACTATGTGGCAGCGAGAACAAAGCGTGTCGCAACTCTCTTTTTCTGTGGCTCTGGAATGGTTAATGAATATTAGAGAATGCAGAGATGTTGTAAACATTTTTGATTAATCACCATCTGTATTTTGCATATGGCCACATATGATACAACGAAATAATTTGTTGACATGAAGCCAACCACTACCATATTTTTTAGGAATATCGGGATGTCATGTCCTCAGCGCAAAACTTCAAACATCACTGAACGAGTACCAGCGGGCGCATGCATACGCGTCATACAGACAGAACGCAATCGAGAGGGAGACCGTAATATTTAGCACCAAAAACATTCATTTAGATTAAATATCTGCTTTAGGACACTAAATTTAGGTTTACATTTACGCATTTGGCAGATGCTTTTATCCAAAGCGACTTACAGTGCACTTATTACAGGGACAATCCCCCTGGAGCAACGTGGAGTAAAGTGCCTTGCTCAAGGACACACTGGTGGCGACTGCTGGGATTGAACCAGCAACCTTCTGCATATCAGTTCAGTGGTTTAACCCACTGGACCACCATCTCCACAAGTCAGGTTTAAAAGTCAACATGTAATTCAATTAGGCCTGTTCTATGACAGTAGTAACTGTAAAGGGATAACAGCTTGTAATTTGAATAGCCTATAAATGTAAGACGTATCTACAGGATAAAGAAATGACAGTAAAAGGTTACTGTGTCCATAGAGAGTGTGCGTGTGTGTGTGTTCCTGCAGAACATTCCTCTAATCTGGTAACACGGAGTTTGTTTTTTTGTGTTTTTGTTTCTTTAATATCATTTTAAATGCAGGAATTAAAACTTCTTTTGCTTATAAACTTTTTTCCCACATAATGAATAACACAAACATACCCTTACAAAAATTAACCATGGTTCTATTAAATAATACAACCGGTAACACATTAGAATAATGGTCATTAGTTAATGTATTAACTAACATGAACTAACCATGAGCAGTTCATTTGTTACTGTATTTGTTAATCTTTGTTAACGTTAGTTAATATAAATCCAGCTGTTCATGGTTTGTTCATGTTAGTTCACAGTGCATTAACTAATGTTAACAAGATTAATAATGCATTAGTAAAAAACGCTTTATAAGTGCAGTTCATTATTAGTTAATGTTAACTAATGTAGTTAACTAATGACCATTATTCTAAAGTGTTACCATACACCCATGTTTTTATTATATTACAACTATGTTTTTGCCGTATTGATTATCATTTGTATAACCACACAAATACCATATAGTTAAACTATGGATTGAAGCAAAACTACGGATCATTTGCGGTTACCATTGAATAACTACAATAACCCTTGTTATTTATTTATTTATTTATTAATATTATTTTTGTTTGTTTTATTCAATGTAAAACCATGGTTAATTTTTGTAATGGTACATATATTCACCATGTATGTGTTCATAGCACTCAGCTGGCACGTTTGTTTGAAGGACAGCATTGGGCAGGATGTGGAATAGTGCATTTAGTCAATAAAGTAAAAAAAAAAATTGGCCTTTTACCCAATTAATTAAAAAAAATATTAATATATAAATATAATTATATAAATATACATTTTTCTGGCGACAAGACGGCAAGTACAATACACGCCGACACTGCTTTGGTAACCACTGTTTGTTCACGCTCTTGTTTCTGGAAGTTACTCGCTAGCAGTGTTGGGGAAAGTTACTTTGAAAAGTAATGCATTGCAATATTGCGTTACTCCCTTAAAAAGTAACTAATTGAGTTACTTAGTTACTTTTTAAGAAAAGTAATGCGTTACGTTACTTTTGCGTTACTTTTTCTCACCTGGGCAGGGCTTGTTTTTTTGTTTTGTTTTTTAATAGCAAAAAAAGTTATATTTTTGTGAAAATGTAAAGACCTCTTCATACCAAAATTGAACTAATACGCCTCAGGCTGAGGTAAAAATGTGCTGCCATTCTGGATAATGGAAGAGTAGAACGCAGGAGCGAAAAAGTTTTACCAATAAAAACAAAAAATCTAGTAATATTTGCTCATGGTTTAACTGAATCATCGAAGGTAAGTAGCAAGACATTGGTCAATAAAGGTAGATTAAATGTATAAAAATATTTGTTATATTTAACATTTATATATTTGAGGTTTGCATAGTATTCTGATTTTGCATTTGACTGATTTTATTAATTTTGAGGAGGACAGAATCTTTATTGTGCAAGTGAGATGAATAAATGCTCACATTTAGTCTAGAACTACAATAACACATTTACACACAACGCTTCTGCACTTACTCTCAATTTTTCTCAACATGAGGACAGGAGAGCTGTCAAATAAATGTGAAAATGTAACTTGAGTTACTTTTTTCAAAAAGTAACTCAGATATTTTGTTGTAAATTTGAAAAGTAATGCGTTACTTTACTAGTTACTTGAAAAAGTAATATTATTACGTAACTCAAGTTACTTGTAATGCGTTACCCCCAACACTGCTCGCTAGTTTCGCCTTCTCGATGACATCACACGTCGTTAAAGATGGCAAACGATGATTGGTGATTGGTAAGAAAGCAACGTGTAGTCTGACAGATAAAACTTTTGGAAAATGTAAGAATTTGTTATGCAGGATTCATGACACTTATCTGGTAACGATTTTGTAACCATATTCATATTAATGTTCTTGTTTTATTATAGAAATATTAATATTTATTTGTTATTATGTTTCTTGTTTAACGAAAGAGTAATTTGTGCCGACTTAATGACTGGTTTAAATCACAACCTACTAATAAAAAATAAAACAAAAACACCCAGCCTTCATGTCTGACTTTGTCATTTTACCTCTTTAGAAGTGCCATGGGCAGGTGCACTGACGGGTATCAGAGGTTTGGTCACAGACACAGGGCTGGTGAAGGCTGAATCCCGTCCAGAGAAATGCAAACCCACTTTAGTTTCCCTTCCATTGGGTTTCCATGGGCCACACTATAAAAAAGACAAAGGTTTTATTTATAAAACAAAAACGAACCAATTGTCCTAATTCAATAAAAACAACATTAGGAAAAAACATGTTCTTCACCATAAGTGATGTGATTCAATAAGCTGGTATAACATCAAAAACATCATGAAAGTACTATTTTTAGATCCACTAGCTCAGTACCTTGGTGGGGGCAGTGGCAGGTTTGGGCACCAGATTCTTGTAGACGCTGGGTCCAGTGATGGGGACTTTAGAACCATTGGCAGGCAGAGGGCCAGCACTGGCAAAGCCAGCCGAGAATGCAGCACTGGGGTCCTCCTTAGACACTTTCTTAATGACCAGCATCTTAGACATAGCCTGCTTAGCACTAGGGGGGTTCTCTGTAACAGAAGTTGCAAAAAAACACTTTCAAAACAAACCAATATATGTAACACAATATTTTAATTCTATGCAGCTGGAACATGGTGACTTTACCCCATACTCCTGCCGGAGTCCCGACAGCACGAGGCTGACTTGCTGGCTTTCCAGTTGTCTCTGGGTTCAATGAGGGCTAAAATTCACATGAAAACAGAAAGCATGAACGCAAACTAACTATGCAGTCACTTGATTAAAAGGAATGTAAAAAAATATCAGACCTAAACCTCTTTAATGACATATCAAGTTACTCATGCCTGGTAGGGGTGTGACCTCACTCTAGTAAACAAACTCAAGAGGGAAAAAATACTTACAAAATCCTCATCAACAAACTTGAGCTTATCATCGTTGCGCTCCTCATCAGAATATCTGTCCTGATATGAGCCACCCTTGCGTGGATGAAAGTTTCCATTACGTTGTCGGTGGCCCCCTTGTCTGTCCCTTTCACCTCCACCACGTTTGATATGCCGAGCATGGTGGTGGTGAGGACCTTCCTGGCCCCTTGGTACCCCATGCCAGCTGGGGGTCTCTTTCCACCCTGGTCCGCCTCCCAATCCCCCCTGAGTCCCCTTTGCAACACCAGAGTCTACGGAGTCATGCCTCAACAGCGATGGCTGCTGCCACCCATCACCTGAAGAGAAAATTAATAGCTATTACACAGGGCAGGTCAAAAAGCAGGTTAGCTCTATATGAGAAGGAAGTTAGATGCGTTTTCAGCAACCTCCAGGAGCTCTTAGTGGGTCATTGTTGAAGAAGCCATCAGAGGAGTTGTGTCTGCGACGGTTTACTCCCGGCCGGCTGTCTCCGCGGGGAAAGTGCTCTCCATGCTTCTCAAGGGGGGTAGCAGGGGACTGAAGAAAAAAAAAAAAAGTACACAGACACATTTTAAACAGACGGCTTCCGCTTTAAAAAGCTTATTTTAGAAAATAATGAGTAGGCTCCATTGAGTCTTGCTGTCCTGTAAATACAAAGTCAACAATCCATTACAATACCTTGGCGGGCTGAGGCGTGGAGAAGTTAAGCCAGGCAGGAACAAAGTCATGCTGCGCCATTTAGGTCCAGTGTCTCCCGTCAGTGGATGGAGGCATCAAACCTCATGGCCTGAACTGACAATGCAAGCAACAAACATCAAATCACCATAAATCTACTACAACAAATACCTAATGCAAACACATTTAAAGTTAGTATGAAATGGAAATTGCAATTATGTTTTTTTTCCCTATTGTGATGTATATCTGAGTGAAACGGCTTCTTCAACATAAAAAAAAACAAAAAACTTGATTTTGACTGGATCCTTGTCACTGTCCAATTTCTGCAATCATCTTGTGAGTGACAGGTTGACAGGGGAAGTATTCAAACTCGTCTAGCCATTGGACAACCTTACTGACCAGAATTCACGCCAGTATACACATTATCATTCTTGATGTTATTGCGAGGAGAAGGGGATATTAATGTGCAATGATGTGCACAGATACATCATTTATAGTAAATATTGCAATATTCCATAAAAAAAATAACACAATTAATCTTTGATTTCATGGCATCTTTGAAAGGTGAAAAATATATTTTTTGCAGCAACAAATGCAAAAATAATGACTGGTTTCAAATAAGTTTTGAATTGGGGCTGAAACGATTCCTCTAGTAACTCAAATTCAAACGATCATCGATATGGTCATGTTGCAGAAAGAACATTTTTGTGTAAAAACTCAGAGTATGCGTGGATCACTGTTATATCCGCGGGTCAGGTGGGTAAAGTAATAAAAAGTGACATTCCAAAAATTGCAGGTGGATGAAAGAGAAATCATTAAAGTGTTGATTTTAATAAAGATGCGGAACTCATTTCATGGTAAAACGCAATGAATGCGTGTCATTCTTTAACTTTCCTTTTCAGCTCATTTCTAGATCAAAGACCGCAATGCGAGAGAGAGCGGCATCAGCACTGGTTATATAATTTAGTCTCTCTGTGTGACAACTGTGTGTTGAGCTTCAGGATGCGACGCTGAACATTTAAGTTTGATTTGCGGCAGTTCGCGCATCAGCTGAAGCGATACAAGCACTCAAAACACATGAAGTGACCAGCAGGAACGACTTTTGCACATGCATCGCCATCATTGTGATGTGTATGTGAAATGTTTAAAGGGACTTTATATATACTTGATATCTCCAAAATACATAATTAAAATGTTCTGCTATTTGTTGAGCTTACTTTAAGAACAAGCGGTAACTGTTGTGTGCGCGTGATGTGCAGCGCTCGTGCTGTCAGAGCTGCGTGCTTTCATTGATTTGCGTTATTTTAAATCTCACACTTTAATCATATTTATAGCTCCTAACTTAATAAAACAAGCTGTGTTACTATGATGAATGATTAGCTCAATGTAGATCTGTATGTGCGATGTACTTTATCTGAATTAAATACAAACACATCTCTCGCTTTTGCTCACACTCCAGCAATTACTCTGTGTGCTGTATAGGTTGTCAACCCCGGTTTAGGTTATTTAAGAAATGTAATTTCGCCAAAGAGGATTTTTTAAAGCAACCTACCTCAGTATAGCTAATATGTTACAATAGCATCGCGCTTAACACTGAGAATCTGAATAATTGTAATGTGACATTCGGGTGGGGATATTTGAATCAGAGAAAATCATGTGCATGGATTTGGTGACGTTAGAGCTGATCCACGCATCTCTCGTATGCCCATCTCTACTCTTGTTCCTGTTCCAAGTTACCTTCCTGTCCAATATTTTTTTCTTCTTAAAAAAGCCAAAAGCCTTCCAAAACGACAGTAAAGGCTTGTCATGCCTGAGCTGAAGCTTGAAAGTTAAGTTAGTTGTTAATTTTAAGATACCCGTCTTATTTTCTCTTGTACATTTAGTATTGCTCTTTAATAAAGAAAAATTACTTCTTATTCGATGGAATAATCGGTAGAATACAAATAATCGATAGCTGTAGCTCTATTTTGAATGTTCCCCCATCAGCTAAACAAAGGTCAGGCAAACAGATAGTCTTCACCTGAAACGCGTGACATTGGTTGAGATAATGATGCTGAATAGAATGCTCAAAAAAAGAGAAATGTTTTGAAAACACCACAGGGTTTACACTTTTTGGAGAAATCAACCTACAAATAGCTTGCTTCCAGTTGTATCTGTGTTTTAAAAGGTGCTACAAATGATTCTTGGAATACCATGCATAAAATAATGCCCAACAACTCGATAGATATTACTAAAAAAAAAAAGTGCCTTTAGAAATCACACCTGTGTTAGCCCTAGGCTCCATACAGAGTGAAGAAGCTGGTTCACACATTTTAACCTATCAGAAAACCACTTGGAGTTGACGGGTAGGCTTTAAGTGGACTAAATGATTGACGAATTCTAGCATAATTCAGAGAAGTCTGTCATTTTTAGAGGAATATCTAGTTACATTTTGATTTAAACATTGAGGTGAAAACAAAACAGATGCCTTACATGCCAATTTAGATTTTTGTTCCAAACATGTATGATTTTCTCCCTCAAGAGGAAACAAAATGCGTTACATGCCGATTTTGATGTCTTTAAATGTAATGTCTTTTTCAAAGACAAGCCATCAGTTTTTAGGTTAAACATACTTTTTTTTTTTTTTTTTAAACAATACTGTTGAATAAAACTTCTGTTTTATTGCTCTCTTGGCCTTGATATGATGGACTGTATTTGTTTAGACTCAACAAAAGCTAACTTTAAAACAACTAAATCTACTGAATGACAAATCTCACATTTCATACTGTAAGAGGCAAGTAATTCAGAGTGCAAAATAAACAATACCAAGGAATGTTCCAGCTAAATGTTGTGGCTCCTTACCCCAGAGACAAAGGCTCTGTAGTTCGATGGCCCTGTCCTTGGCTGTGTCTGTGTAGAGGGCCGAACCAACGCACTTTCACAGGCTTTGAAGCCTCAGGACAACCGCGGCTCCTGTCACAGGCAAACTCCAGTTTCCAGGATGGTGCAAAGAAGGGGATGGAAGTGAAACTTGTGCAGCCCAAGGTGAAATTGTAAGATGATGGAAAAGATGGTGACGTGTTGTTTTTGATCAATGGCGTGTGGCTGTGGAAGAGTTGCGGATGTGTTTGATCTGTAATGCCAGAGTGACTCTCCACGACACCCTTAGTTCACCAACGATGACCGTGTGCATTCAGGGCGACCAAAATACCAGTCCAAAAAGTCCAGTCTGTTATTCTGGGGGCTTGTGGTAGCAGCACGTTGTGCCTGCTCTGACACACAGAAGCTCCTTTACGAACTCATTTTCGGCTGAAGAGACACAGCGACAAAAAAAAAAAAAAAAAAAAAAAAAAAGGAAAGTGGGTATGTACCACACAATGCTGTTTTGCGGAGAGTGGTGATCTGAATATATTCACCTCATCAAAACAGCGAAGGTGCTACGTCAGGGCGAAAAGGGGAGGGGGGCTGATTTGTCACATCACAATAGCTAGAAGTGCTTTATGTTATAAAGTCATGAGAATTGCTTTAGCCTTCAACAGCTCATACTTTGGATGATTCAGTGAACCAAACAATGAAAACTTGACATCTTTAATTCTCGGCCCACATGGCTGATAAACCAATATCACGTTAGGCTACCGAAAAATGTTAAAGGAAATATGATTTGTCTCCTAACAACACTTCCGATCTTCCAGTTCATCAAATTAGAAGAAGCTTCCACAGGCGAGTTACTTGAAGCCAATCTGCACAGATTCTCGTTAAACGCGATGTACCGTGCATTGGTGATTCAAATGAAACTCAATGACAAAACACAAGCGTCCAGGTGCAAGCAAACCTTGAACATTCACTGTGAAACAACACGTGTACTCCAGATTGTATTATTGCATGTTGGGAGATCTTGGGTCTCTTAAAATCCTGCAGTCACAAATCCAACAGGTTGTTCTTCCTCCAGATCTTCACAATTAATCTGCAGACCAACTCTGTAACATAAGCAATATTTAGATCAATTTAGGTCTTCTATAATCTTGAATAATTACAATACATGCAGATTCTATCATCTCAAACTTAGTGAATATAGGAAATATTTAAACTTAATAACAAACGTCACAAAGCAGACCTGTGGAAGTTATGGAACCCATTTCACAGTCATAACAATTTTAACCCCAAATCTTGCAGAAAAACTTATGTTCCAAACGCTGGCTCCAAAACAACCACCAAAACATAAAAAAAGTTTGTCAGCACACTAAGCGGCCTTGACAGGTTACAAAAGTGCTACCACAACTACTTTAAAGGAAACATTCTGCTCATTATTTACTCACCCGCATTTTGTTCCAAACATGTATGTTTTTCTCCCTCAAGAGGAAAATGCATGATAATAGGCAGAATGACATCTCTTGTCACAATTGACTTTCACTGCATGTAAAAAGAGTGAAAGTGAATGATGACAGGCTGTCAGTCTACTATTCTGCCAAACATCTCTTTTTCTGATCCTAAATCATACAAGTTTGGAACATTATATATATTATGAAGAGAGAGAGAGAGAGAGAGAGAGAGAGAGAGAGAGAGAGAGAGAGAGAGAGAGAGAGAGAGAGAGAGAGAGAGAGAGAGAGAGAGAGAACTTTGGCAATAAATTAAATGTTTGAGTGAACTACCCCTTTAACATGACTAATCATCTCGTTGTCAGAGGATTTTAGATCAAAAATCTATGACCTCGGTCATACAATTTGTTTGTATAAATGCAAAACAGAAAGTAAAGTGCAGGAAAACTAAAAGCCAGGTATAACTAGCAAAAGAGTTAGCTGCAGGATATGAACTAGAATTGACTTTGAAATATATTTGTGATAAAAGCAAACTAATATTTAACATGCTCGTCGAAACCTTCTGGTGCATTCAGTAATTATACATACCTAGAAAATGTCGACAATTACGAGTAAATACTTATCGTTTTTCTAACGTTACTTGCTGAACACTCGCTAGCACGGCACAGTTAGCATAGTAGGCCATTCATGTGTGCATAAACCTTTTCGTCCACGTCGACTGGTTAAATTTAAACTTATCAGAGTAAGGAAACTTTTAGGCATCATTAGACGGCTACATAGGGGTGAATTATAACGGCTCTGACTTGTGTCGTGACGGAATGCGTGTTGTTTTAGCCACGGCGCGAACTAGGCTAAGCTAGCATTCCGAGCAGAAATAAAGTGTTGTAAAATGGCTCCCTCTCGACTCCAAACCAACCGAATAAACATTTCGATAGACACCTACCTTTTGATCCCTTGTCTATCCCAATAAGTTAATCAAAGACAATGATGCGCCGCTTGTCAAGTCAATTTGACAGTTTGGAGGTTGTCGTATTTCTGATTCTGTATTTTGTTTGTGTTTTTTAATCACACTCGTTCCGACTTTGCCAATCCATCTAGCTTGTTCCTGTCTACTTCTGCACAGACGAGCTAATCGATCGCAGAGCACAGCGCGCTCGACGCGTCATAACATTCTCCCCAGCTCAAGCCAGCTGGAGGAATTAGTCTTGAGAGGGCTTTAAACACAGAGCGAGGACTTTTAAAGTTTGCACTACTCGTGAAATATTTTGAGTTAAATGGTTACAAACAATTATGTAAACAACATGGCAAAATGGGCGCAAATGCAAATGAGCTCTACCAGAAAGCATCTCTTGAGTCCACGGTGTCTGATTTCACAGGCGTTAGTACACGTGAAGTAAAGAAAAATAACCAGATGTGCGCTGGCCTATATTATTGCATTCAATGACAGAGAGTTGTCACCAAAATCTGATTAGATATCAGATCTGATTGTTCAAAGTGGACATCTGTTACAATTATGTGGTATGTAGCACAAATATATAAATGCTTATTCAATTATTATATCCAATTATTCTTATAATTGTTCAGATATTTTCGAGCATATTTGGGTTATTAACTGAATGACACCTCATACTGTTTGTGCAAAAAAGGAATGTGCTTCTTCTTTCAGTGTGATACCTAATATTGTATTTCATATAGGCTAACAGGAAAGACACTACTAATGTGGTTTGCATACTGTAGCCTATGTAAAGCCTATGTAGCCTGTTTTTTTCTTTCTTTCTTCAAACTGG
This sequence comes from Romanogobio albipinnatus, assembly GCA_023566225.1. NCBI lineage: Eukaryota > Metazoa > Chordata > Actinopteri > Cypriniformes > Gobionidae > Romanogobio > Romanogobio albipinnatus. The sequence goes on from CM042250.1 coordinate 20,301,352, forward strand.
GGTCCTGAGACCCCCAATCGGCCTCAGGGGAGTGACAGGGGGTCTGTGGAAAAGTCTAGAAAAACTGTCAAAAAATATTAGATTTAAATAAATAATTCTTAATCAATTAAATAGATTTAATTATATTAAAATAAATAAAAAATATTTTATATAAATTAAAAAGTTGAAAAATAACAAAATAAAAAAAAACATTTAACAGTAGCTACATTACTATAATGAGTAAAAAAAATAATCATGTAACTTAATGGAAACTACTAATTTTAGATATATTAATTGTCACTGTATAAATTGGGTGTTTAGAAAAGATAAATGCCTTTCTAAATTGTATTGGTCCCTCACACGAGGATGATCATATTGGGGGTCCGTGGCATCTAAAACATTGGAAACCCCTGTGTTATGCACTTACAATGTTGATGCACATAGATGTTTGTGCATCGTTCGAAATGTCTATTTAGTTTTCTGAAAAGGCAGCTAGTGTAGCTAATAGACATAATAGAATATAATATGCAAAGTTTGCACCAAAAACCTATCCCTTTTCAGATAACAGGCTTGAATTTAAGTAGCAACAAAATTGATTTGAAAACAAAAACAAAAAAAAGTAAATTTATAGTGTGAACATGGCTATGATAATAATTAACATAGACTTATTTACGATTCTGAATCCTCGTAACAAAGACAAAAACCTTACACACCTACCAATGCTCATTCTGTGCCAGTATTCTTCTCTTGTTCTGTCTTCCACTGTCCCTTGTTTTTTTCTGTTTCTTAATTCATTTTCAGTCAAACCTAGCTGACCACATATATACATATATATATATATATATATAGTATTTTTATAAACATTTATATGAAGTAAATTTAGTTAAGTTTTTATAACCTCCTGGGACCCAAGAATAGACTTTTGTCCACTGTAGTGGACATTATATTTTAGTGAATTTCTCTGACATCATACATGTCACATGACACAGTCTGGATGTCCTTTAAAGAGCATATCCGGGGCTTTGCAGAGATACCAAATGTTTGGAGGTTTCACCAGGACAACAACAACTTCTTGGTCTTTAAAAACGGCTGACATTAATGTTTAGCACTCTTATGGAAATATGATCATATTTTTTTATTATAATTTAAATCTGATTCATTTTCAAATTGTTTGTTATAAATCAACATCTCAGGAAAATGTTATGGGGTTTCTAATCAAAATATGACTTTCTGTTACAAAACAGGGCATTGATTTCATAAATGACCACTGTAGTGGACACCAGGATTTAAATCATGTTTATCAGGCATTTTGGAGATATAACAAGTGAACAGGGAAAGAAATTACATATCAATATTCCTATGAAATATTAGATATTATTATGAAAATGTTGCCAATTTTTCCTCCCATTATTACGCTTCTATTTTCATTACATATTGCACCAAGAACACATTAATATGCAAATTAGATGCAGTGAATAGATACATTGTATTGAATGGGAAAATCCAAGTATTATCATTTTACACACATATTTCATAAAGTAAAATGGTATATGAATGCATTTCATTATATCTTTCATAACATAGTTCAGAATCATCTTTAAATAAAGTTTGTTTTAAAAAAACCCTGAAACCTAAAAATTGATTGGTGAATTAAAAATAAATCCCATTGTTTTTGCCTATACATGCAATTTCATGTCATTTAATTTTTTTAACAACTCAGTCCTGCTGTCAACTACAGAGGACATATCATAACATATGAATAAAATATCATTTTTCAAAAATGTTTTTTTTTCCATTTGTTTATTATGCTCTAAACAATGTAATGACATAAAAAAATACTAAATTCAAAAAACTTTTTTTTTCTGGGTCCCAGGAGGATATAACTGCACTTGGGACTCCATCCCATTCATAAACGTCTAATGTGAATTGTGTATAAATGTAAACGTTTTAATTTGAATTTAAAGACGGGGTTCTTCCGTAGGACTTTTATAAGAACTTTCTAGGCATTCTGCGTGTTCGGGTGTGTCTGACTTCACATTTCCACACGCGTTGTAATGACCTTCTGCTGACTAAAATCTACGTTTTATTTTAATGAAAATGATATCAAGGTAGGTCTATGTTTTATCGAATCCTGTTTCTGTAATAAGATATAAAACCACTGCTTGTGAACGGTTAGCTTTTATAATGTGCAATTCAGTTCAGCAACCTGACATCCGACCTGATACAGCACTTTAGTAACTGTCCTTAATTAATAATTATGTTTTCAAATGATTTGAATTGCAGGTAAAATGTTGGCCAGTATAATCGGACGTCACATCCTTGGTGAATTCGGGGTGAGTGTAACATTTTACCCGTCAGATTTTGTTGTCGTGTTGCACATTTTATTCTATTATTTTATCTATGTTCTAATTTACGCGCGTTTCAGTTATGAATAACAGTACTCTGTGTTACCTAATGATAATAACTTCCAACACGTTATGTAGTAGGCCTACTTTTTCATTGTTTATGAGAATTATTATCACAACGGAAGCAATCGTTTTAATTCACATTTGTTCTTTGTTCAGGTGTCCAGAAAGATTGCCTGTTTAGGGCAACGGACCACTCATTGTTCAACACTGTTCACTAGAGGTTTATATGGACAGTTGACCCCAAGACATGTTGCGGGTGCTGTTCTGGGAGCCCAGTCATTTCACTGGACTGGTCAGAGACTGAAGAAACGGACTCAGGAAGAGAGTCCACCAAAAGAACTTGATTTGCTTCGTTATGACATGAGAGACCTAAAGAAAGCTCCAAAGCCGGCCCTCTATCTCGGATTATCTGGTCTCATACCTTTTGTATCCGCTCCTCTACTTATGGCTGTCACAGAACTCTATCTTCCCGAAGTCGCATTTGCTCAAGTTGCTTATGGAGCGTCCATTCTTTCCTTTCTTGGTGGGGTACGCTGGGGTTTTGCCTTGCCTGCCGGGAGTCCAGCAAAACCTGACTGGCTCAATTTAGCCAACAGCGTGGTTCCATCTCTGATTGCTTGGACAGCACTCCTTTTTTGCCATGACATTACACAGTCTGCTGTGCTTGTGATAATTGGGCTTGGGATAGCATTGCATTATGACCTGTCCCTCCTGCCCACATACCCCAGCTGGTTTAAAGCACTGAGGACAATCCTCACAGCTGTAGCCTTTTTCTCCTTGATAGGCACTGTTGTCATTAAGCAGTTTTATCCTGAGAAGAAGTATTTGGCTGATAAATAATGTATGCATATTTGTAATGTCAGTCCATTGATATTAAATATGTTAAAAGTGTCATCACTGATAATGTGTTACACCATGTCGATTTCTGAATCTTTCGGTGTTATAATTTCTGACTCCGTTCTCTTCCTCTTTTTTTTTTTTCCATAAATATCCATTTGGCTTCCTATTGTCGAAGGTTATTGGCCAAACAGATGATGCATTGCAGTTTTTTCATGACTTTTAATATAACTTCACATACGGCGTCAGTTAGATCGTGAGAAGTCAAATATAAATACTGTGAAATAAAAATAGAATTCTTACTAAATTATTTGACATCTTTCAGTGATTTTGAACAAAAAAGCAATGCAAATGCTAAAAGGGTTGAAATGGAATAACTGTATTGTATTGAACAAATACATTTTCAGTTCCCAACATTATCTGGAAACTTATTTTTCTTTGTCTTGTTTCTCTATATATATTTTTAATGATTTTAGCAAGAACATTACATTCTGTGTAAAGTCATTCATACACTGTAAAACTGTTACTAAATAAAATAAGTTAATTTTACTTGAAGTACTTCAAAATGTGAACTCAATAACTGATTATATTAAGTTGAACTCAAGCGGAATGAGTTACAACAGATTTCTAGTTCCCAGCATGCTTTGCGTCTGACTGTTAAACGAGAGTATATTTGAAAACTAAGTGTTATTTTAAATTAAATATTAATTTAATACAATGAACATTAAATAATCAAATACTATTAAAAGATTTTGTTAGCATATTGCGTAATTTGTGTATTATTTGTAATAATGCAGTGAAACATGCCAAATTGTGCTATATTTTCATGATTTATCACAACATTTTTATTTATTTATGTGGTTCAGATACAATAATATTTTTAGTTTCTATTTATTAAACCAATTTCCTTCATTGTATTAACTTTTTAATTTCAATGAACTCAAAATTTTAAGGCAACCAGGTTACTTTTTTAAGTTAAACCAACAATATTTTTTTACAGTGCAGTTTAATATTATGTGGACTCAAATGGAATAAGTTTACAATACTCAAAAATATTAGTTACATAAAACATAAATATTAACTTTACCCTAACTTGTTGGGTTTTACAGTGTATGCCATTGTTGGGGGTAACGCATTACAAGTAACTTGAGTTATGTAATCAGATTACTTTTTCAAGTAACTAGTAAAGTAACTTTCACATTTATTTGACTACAGCTCTCCTGTCCCATTGAGAGAAATCGAGAGTAAGTGCAGAGGCGTTGGGTGTGAACATGATGGCTATTGTTCTAGACTAAATTTGGGCATTTATTCATCTCACTTGCACAATAAAGATTCAGCACTCCTCAAAATGAATAAAATCAGTCAAATGCAAAATCAGAGTACTATGCAAATTAAATGTTAGATAAAACAAATATTATTATGCATTTAATCTACCTTTATTGACCAACGTTTTGCTCCTAACCTTCGATGATTCAGTTAAACCATGAGCAAAAATGACTAGACTTTTTGTTTTTATTGGTACAACTTTTTCTTCCATTATCCAGAAAGGCAGCACAGCTGAAAGGTTTGTTTTCGAGTGCCCTCTACTGTACATGCGTGAATTAGCATTTTTACCTCAGCCTGAGGCTTATTATTTCAAGTTTGGTATGAAGAGGTCTTTACATTTGCACAAAATTAGAACTTTTTTGTTATAAAAAAAAACAAAAACAAGCCCAGCCCAGGTGAGAAAAAGTAATGCAAAAGTAACGTAATGTAACGCATTACTTTTCTTAAAAAGTAAATAAGTAACTCAGTTACTTTTTAAGGGAGTAACGCAATATTGTAATGAATTCATTTTCAAAGTAACTTTCCCCAACACTGCACAGTAAAAAAAATAACCGTTTGGAAAACGTAAAAGTTCAAGGCAACCAGCTGCAGAACATTTTTGAGTTCTCTCAACTTAGGGTCAATTAGTTGTGCAAACTTTTTTCATGTTAAATAGTTGAATAAACTTTAAAAGCTGAATTTGTCATACAAAACACAAGTTGGATTTTTACAGTGTAGTTGAATAAACTTTAAAAGCTGAATTTGTCAAAACATAAGTTGGATTTTTTACAGTGTGGTGTATGCTGCTTAACATTTTTTAATGCTTTATCTCATTATCTTACAGTACACATATTGATGGCAATGATTAAACTGTGCAAAAAAACTAGATTCTAAGACTCACCTTTCAAGTAAGATCCACCAAAATATAGACTATTATGTTGCTTCATGCCATTCCAAATTATTGCTATTTATGTTCATTTTTGAGGTGCTCAGATGCCCCTCCTACATCACAATTTTTATGATACAATCTAAAAAAAACTGGCATGGCTCTGTTTACCAATTGTCATCTCATTTTACATTTAATTTACATAAAACTCCATAACACACACCTGGCAAACTTGTCATTGAGTATAATTTAAATGTTATTTATACGTTTCATAATAATAAAAATGAAGAAATGAAGTCTGCTTCTCAGATTTCTTTGTTCCTCAGTATATCTGAATATATAATGTTTTATGCAGAAGGTAATTTGTTATAAAAAAGCATCACTGTAGTCTCAGCAGATGGCAGCAAATACTAAGTAGGCTACAGTCGTATTTCACCGAAAACCGATCTTTTTTACTTGCCCCTTCTAAACCATTGGAGGATCAGCCCTCCGGTGTATATGCAGTGCAAGGCTCCCCCACTTGACTCTGCTCAGACAGACTGAACGGAGAACAGCGCTCCAGTGTATTTGCGAGACACCCCGCTTAGACTCTGCTCGCACAGACTGAACTCGGATCAGCATTTGGCACTCACCCACCGCCGTTCACTCTATTCGAGCTTCAGGAAGCTGCTAGATTTCCTCCCCGGAGAAAAGCAACGACATGGACCGGTTCTGTTAGTAATTATTTATTTATTTTTGCCACCGAGCCGTTTCCCCGCAACGGCCGGGTTGACGTTTGAAGAAGAGTGAAGTTGGAGGAGAAAAGCGGAGCATGATATAATGATCCGTGTCAAAACAGAGCTCGCGCTCGAGAGTCCTGACTCACGAGACATGATGAACAGTTGAGCTCGCGCTGTGTTGTGGCTCCGCGGCAAAGTATCTCGTCAGCCAGGCGGTTGACTGAATAAAAAAATCGCTGTTTTTGAGGTTAATGGCTGGGGTAACTGCGGAATGCTAAAGTATTAGTTTACAGAGAAGAGAAAATCCGCTGGGTGACTAGAATCTGCAACAAGCACGTTGGAAACGCGGCGTTATTCAACGAAATGGTGACCTGTCGTTATAATCTCACATTGACAGACACGAGCCCGGCGAGTTTATTTAAACATTGTTTTTAAACAGTCACTTCATTTGTGTAGCCCAGAGAGACGTTTATTTTGCGGATGTTGTCAAACTTTATCAGCAAACAGTTAGCGAGCTAGCGAGTTCCGCCGGCTGCTTTGCCGCGCTAAAATCGCACAGTTTACATAAAAAACGGCGGACAAAACAGTATTTGAAGGGAAAACTGACGGGCTGTCATGGGAACTCGGGTTGTAACTTAAGAGAGATCAACACAAAAGCCACGGTGTCGAACCTGCTCTCACCATTGATTCTGTCTTTGTGTTTGTGGACCAAAGTTGAGGAGAGGGTTGCTCACCACCATGTATCAGAACAAGACCTGCTTCACCATCTAAATGCAACTGACCATCGGATTCATCGATACATTATATTGTAGACTATTACTCAACCACCATCCATCAGAATGAACGGAACCGAGAGCAAAAACAAAAGGAAACTCTGCACATCTGAGCAGCGGGAGAGCAGCACTGAAGGAAAAGACGAGGTGAGTGATCTTGCAGTGACAACCTGACCCGCTTTAACAGGGATACATTGCATGCTTATTTTAAAATGTAAGGTAAACATAACAGTACAAACGGAGTCCTTGGATATTGGTGCATGTGACGCAGCTGGCCTGCAGAATGAGCGCAGTGCATCCATTCAGTCCACTCATGAAGGATCTGCCTTCAGATCAAGCAAGTTACATTATGGCGTCAAAGCTTTTCTTGCAAAAATCCCTCATCAAGTGATAATGTGAAAGCAGGGATATCCAGAGAAAAAGTGCAAGGTCGTTTGCTTGTGGATGCTTAACTTGCATAGCACTCAATTGATGATGAATTCTTTATTTTGTTAAAAATATTATAGAAGAGCTTGTTTATTCAATTTAATGTTACATTATATTTCAGACTGATTGGATATTATTAAAAACAACACACACCTAGGAAATCATGCACACTTGGTTTGTGTGTTTTTGCATTGTGTGTATAATTAGCTTTATGCACTTATTCGAGCAAGTTTATGGGACTTGCTCAAGTTTATTACCCACATTATGTTTGTTTTGTAAGAGTTTTATTGGCTCCTTGTTTTCTGACAATGTGTGTCTTTCTTGCGTTATCATTGATGGGGATAGGACAGAGTGACATTGGAAGGAAATAAAAGAAGGGGCGTACTATTACTGCTTTTGTGAAACAAGTGCAAGTTAACTATTTCCTAATTTTGGCAACGAGTCTGAAACCATTCTCATGAAATTGTCTTATTTATTTGATTTTAGAATATATATATATATTTATATTTATATTTATATTTAAATATACATTAATTCATTTAGGACTTTAGCAGATGGTTTTATCAAAAGTGGCTGTGTGTGTGTGTGTGTGTGTGTAATATAATGGGCAATAATATAACGAAAGTAATTCATCCTAGCATGGGCATAAAATGAGAAGTGATGCAATACATTGTTCCAAGACTGTTCAAAGAAGTACACAGACTAGATCAGTTTTTCTAAACCTTTTTTGTTTTGTTTTGTTGCAATGGCACAGTTTTGATAAGTAAAAAAAAATATCACAGCACACCACTATAAAATAAATGCACATGCATAAAAAAAAAAACAAACAGCACATGCACTGTTTCAAATGGAATATTACAATTATATATTATATTAAAAGTAGTACTCCCTTTAATGTAGGAACTCAATAAAGTCACATAGGGCAGGCAGCTTAATGATGTTGTTGGACTCCTGAGCAGTGGAGACATGTTCTCTGGAGTGGTGAATCACGCTTCTCTGTCTGGCAATCCGATGGACGAGTCTGGGTTTAGTGGTTGCCAGGAGAACAGTACTTGCCTGACTGCATTGTGTAAAGTGTAAAGTTTGGTAGAGGGGGGGTTATGATGTGGGGTTGTTTTTAAGGGGTTGGGTTTGGCCCCTTAATTCCAGTGAAAGGAACTCTTAATGCTTCAGCATGCCAATACATTGTGGACACTTTCATGCTCCCATATTTGTGGGAACAGTTTGGGGATAGCCCCTTCCTGTTCCAACATGACTGCACACCGGTGCACAAAGCAAGGTCCATAAAGACATGGATGAGCGAGTTTGATGTGAAGGAACTTTACTGGCCTGCACAGAGTCCTGACCTCAACCCGATAGAACACCTTTGGGATGAATTAGAGCGGAGACTGTGAGCCAGGCCTTCTCGTCCAACATCAGTGCCTGACCTCACAAATGTCTCTAGAAGAATGGTAAAAAATTCCCATAAACACACTCCTAAACCTTGTGGAAAGCCTTCCCAGAGAAGTTGAAGCTGTTATAGCTGCAAAGGGTGGGCCAAATCCATATTAAACCCTACGGATTAAGAATTGGATGCCATTAAAGTTCATGTGCATGTAAAGGCAGGCGTCCTAAAACGTTTGGCAATATATTGTAACTATAGTCAGACACTTGCAAGTCATATTAACATTTTATGAAAATCATGCTCAAATGCGCTACAAGGTTTTTGACCAGCGAATGACATAAATTTAGTCTGTCACTGCAACAGTCTTGTGTTTATTGTAGTTATATGTGTGCTCAGTTTTCTTGTTGTTGAAATCTCATGAGCAAAATCTCATGATACAAAAGATGAAGCGCTATGCACAAAATAAACGTTATTTATTTTTTTCAACTAGATGGCAAATTCCAGACTAAGACTATTCTACGCTCTTCAAATACAAATACTTTATTGACATAGTGTTTATTGAGTAAAGAAAACGCTGTACTTGCTCAAACTTCAGTACCCTTGCATTGCAAACAAGCAGAGAGTGGCGTTATGAGGTTTGACTGTCAGTTTGAGGAGCCAATTGAGTTACAAGGTTTAGTGGCAACGTCTTTTAAATGCTTTTTATTGTATAAAAAAATTGTAAAACCCGTAAAGTAAAGGGAGTGGTGCAGTTCAAGTGAGCCATCAGTTGTCTTTCTAACCTGACCCAGTTGGCAGAGTGACCCAGAGTGCAGAGATCGTCAATTTAGCAATTTCTGAGAAGTAAAATCCTGTGTTTCCATGCATTTTTAATAAAGTGTTGCATGGCTTTTTATCCAAAAGTGCAAGTGCTTTAGGTTGCAAGACATGGTGTATGTAGAGTAGAATGAACCTGACAAGTATTCTTACATGCATTACATTTTGGGGGAAATTGTTTCTATTGATGCATATCAATCACCCTGCAGTAAAATATTGATTTCCAACAGGCCAGAATGTGAAAATGAGACCTGAAAGAAAATCTCTTCCCACATATTCAACAAAAGAAATAAGCCCTTGCTTTAGGTTTGTGAAAGTTTGTAACTGGATTATAAATTGTGATTACAGTTGCAGTCCAGAACAGTGCATTATGGTATTGTCATGAACTCCACAGTACCCTTTGGAATCTTTCTTTTGAATGCTCTTCATGTGCAATAAAACATTTTATTCAGTCTTGTTTTATTATAATTCAGAATTGGAATGCACACCTTAAGAGGTTTGGATTTTTTTTCATGAGCTCAGTTTTTTCCCCCTCTTATAACCTTAGCGGTGAGCTAAACATCTGTGGTATTCAGCTTTGTTTTAGGAGTTCCTCTCCCCGGTAGACAGTGAACTGTGTTTGTAAAAGTTCTTTAACCAGCACAGATGGCTTGGACTGGTGCAAAAAGCTGTTACATAAGCAACTCCCCAACCCAAATCAGCTTTTCATCCTTGCATTTACTCGCATAAATATTTTTGATCATTTGAGAGATGAACTGACATAACCAGTCTTGGTTAGATAATGGAAAATGGGGTTACAACATGTTGTTGATGTTACTGAAGACTAATTCCCTTTTGGCATGTAAGCTTTATGCTTAACTCTTACACTGAAATGAGGGCTAAAATAACCCGGTGCTGTACTGTGAGCCTGTTTACATTGCTGTCGAGAGCTTTCTGTCTGATCGGTGTAGCTGCATCAACAGAGGATAGTGCCAAATATGCTCATAATTAGTTTGCAGTGTTAAGGTAGTCTGCTAATAAAGTTATGGAGACAGTGCCCTCAGTTGACATAGCCTTGAATAGTTTTGTCTTAGTTCATTAGAGTGCATTTGGATTATCCTTTAACTCCTAGCCTTTATGAAATGGTGAATCTATAACTGGGAATTGCTTCTGTGCACTTAATGAGTCAGTGAAGGGGTTAATCTAGAGCTGCAATAGACAGTGAAGCAAAAGGAAAATATGCTGTCACTAGTCACCTCATTATGCAGAACTATCATTGAACCGGTCATGGCCATCTGATTAAGTGTGTTTGTGTGGTTTCCAATCAAATTAATTTACCCAATTAAAATCAGTTCAGTGTGAACACATTCAATGTAGCCAAGATGTTGGGTCTGGGAACTCACCATAGAGACACAGTGACACGCGTCATAATCTGAAGACCACACCCACCGGGGAGGGGGCAACAATCAAACGCTCTCCATTGACTTTGCATTGCGGGAGGCTGCCTTATATGCCTTATACATTTCGGATTTATAACAAAAAACAGAACAATGTCTAAAAGCTGATATGTGACAAAGTGTACAGCCAACAAGCTAAACAAAACCCAGAACCAAAAACCCAGAAGTTTTTATAAGCTGTTGACCCAAAAAACGAGCTTATAAGGTAACAAAAGTGGATACAGGCCATTGAGACAGAGCGCGACACGTTATATTACACTGAGAACTACACCCACTAGAGGGGAACATAATCAGCGACAGGAAATATAATATATAAAACTGACATTTGGATATTTGACTTAACAGTGACAAAATGTTTACTGCACACATAGGCATACTGAGGCATACTGAGTGTCAGGATCCTAACATTTACCCATTCTTCCTGCTGAAGCTTCACGTTTTATTGCCATTATCCACTTTTGTCTCCTTAAACGTCGTTTTTTTTGGGGTGGACAGCTGAGCTTATAAAAACTTATTTATGTGTTTTTTTTAGCTTGTTTGCAGTACACTTTGTCACATAGCAGCTTTTATACATTGTTCTGTTTTTTGTTATAAGTCCGAAATGACAAGGAGGCAGCCTCACGCAATACACAGTCAATGGAGAGAGTTGGATTGAAACACCGCTGACACCCCCCTTGAAACACCGCTGTTCTTTTTTTACAAGTAACTCGCGGAACCACGGCAACTCTGCCGTCATTATGTTAAGCCAGCCCACCAACTATATACACGATGTGATTGGCCTGACTAGAGTATGGTTTTTCCAGCTGTCAAGCCAACGGAGAGTTGCTAGAATACCCTGGCTGCAAATTAGATTTTCTGCCGCTAGGGTGCGTCTAGATTTATAGGCTACATTCAATGTGTATTTATTAAAAACACTGATTTGACATGGCCAAAAACACTGCTAGCATTGAATTTAGAAGCAATGCCAAATTGTTGTTCTCATAGGAAGAAATGGAGAGATACACATGAGGCTGGGTAATGTAGGTGTTGACTCTCAGAAGAAAGTAGGAATATTGTCCCTCCACTGCATGCTGTTAGTCACACAGCAGGGCGTTTTTAGTTTGTCTCACTCTGCTGTGCTCAGCCTTTATTTTAGGGGTGTTCATCGGTCTCAACTGAATTGGATCATTTCAAACTCCATGAAATCAAAATTGGATTTTTGTGTTCTTTTAGTATAGCTCTATATTAGCTTTGAGACCATCCATAAGCTTGTGCACTCTTATTAGTTGACACAGCTTTTAGCAGTTAAACATTTAAAATGTACAGTCTTCCTCTTCCAGGAACGCATTGAGGAATAATTTTGTGCTTGCAGGTGTATCCATATTTTAATAATTTACTTGTAAAATATTGTCTTAAAATATTAGCCATCATTCATAGTGCACTGGCAAACACCAGAGAACTGATACGTGGACCAGATGATTTTGTGTGATTTAGATGTAGTTGTTTCCTCTCTGGGTCCCTTATCAGATGTTCAAATTAGGCATGAAAACAGTGGCGTATGGCAGGTTTTATAGAGCCCATGCCACTTCACTCTGCAATCATAAATGTCAGGAAATTACTGATCCAATTACAAGCCCTGATATTTTATGGCACAGCCTTAGTTCCACCAACCAGTCCAAAACACATCACAATGTAGTGTAGATGTTGAATGTGATCATTAAACAAAATAACTAAACTCCAGCAAATCACTGAAACTTATTTGACCAATCAGCCATAATATTGTTATATGAATAGAAAATAGTAAAATGTGTGCATTGTTATTGCTTGTGGCAGTGCTATCTGGCTGTGAGATGGTGGTGTTATTAACTGGCTGGTCTGAGGTCATGTCAAGGCTCACAACTGGAATCAACAGAGATTTTGCACTATACTATGAGGTAGATCAGACGAGGAAGAGGAATGCTACAAGCAGGAGCCTGTGTATGTAGGAGAACATGTCATAAAACAGCTGTTTTAATCCAGTGGAAAGCACTCTAACTGTTCTACAGTCACTAGAGAGGGGAGTGGTTAAATATTTTTGTTGTGTAAAGGGCAAAGAGCACTTGTGAACAGCCAGATTTTTCCCTTGTCTTAAAGGGGTGATGAATTGAAAAATCAACTTTCCCTTGGGCCTTTGATATATAATAGTTCATTGTGATATAAGATTATCCTGTAAGTTTCAGATCTGAAAACGTCCTTGTTAGTCAAAGAAAAGCTTTTATTGACACCAGGCCCAGAAAACGATCAATCTCAGAATGTGCCAACCACTGACGTAGTAGGACGCATAAACGCTTCACTTCATTTCACCACGGAATCGATTGTAGACAAGATACAGGTTGAGACTGGATTTTCAGACATATTGAGATTAAAACACAATGCTGTGCCTTTTATATTGGACTTGATAGGAACGGTGCAACACACTTATGTGAGTAAAACATGTTTTTTATATGCGTTAGTATTGCAATGTTACAGATCGTTTGATATCTATTGATTACATACCTTAGCACGCGCTCACAGGCTGGAGAATCCTCTATTTGAAGTGTTATTATCGTGATCATACTCTGACTTGTAACGTTATGGGCCAGGGCTCGGACTTGACTTTTTTTAAAAGTGCAACGTCCTGGGGCTAAGTGTTTTTCAGACGGGCTACCAAAACATATCACTGGCCTGCCGACGGGCTATCTTAAATAGTGAAATCACATTTCTTTCTTGCGCGTGCGCACGTGTGTGTGTGTACGGTTCGCGGTTATATTCACTGATCGGGTGACAACATTCCAATCAATCGCAGGTGAATGAGAGATTAATCTTTGTGTTTGTTTGATAAAGACATTTTGCGAGTCCTGTGAGCGATTTCCCCAGATTCAAAACAATTCCCACATGTACTGAGAGGAGCTAAAGCTCATTAAATATGCAAATCTTATCCAATCCTAGCCGTGGGCGTTTACTTCCAAATCTTCAGTGCGGCACGCCCATCAAAACCGACCATTTCTTCAGAGAGCCTCAAAACCATGGCAGAAAATAGCCTATTACTTATTAGTTATGATGTTTTTGAATGTAAAAACCACACAAACGTCATAAGTTCACCAAGAGCTTTGCCCTTATGCATCTTGCACTGCCATATCTTAACTGGATTATGCTCATTTGCACTGCCGACTGTATTTATAGTACCAAATGTTTATATTTGCATTTTGCATCGTACTTCTAACTGTAATATGCAATCACTTTCCACTGCACTTTTACACTTTCTTTCGGATGGCTCTGTCCATAATTTCTTGCACTTCTTAATCCACTGCTATATTCCTCATATTAGCCTAACATATTATTGTATACCTCTATCTGTAAAATTCTGTTTAAAGTAATAGCCATCTGTATATTATATTCATAAGACATATTCACTTGTAAATTCTGTTTATAGTAATAGCCATCTGTATATTTATTCACTGTACATATTCACCTGTAAATTCAGTTCTGTTTATAGTAATAACCATCTCTCTATTTATATATATTCAGTACATTTCCATGTCCTGCACTTACGCAACCACTGTATATATCCTGCACTTGCTGCTATTGCACTTCTGGTTAGACCTAAACTGCATTTTCTTGCCTTGTACTTGTACTTGTGTAATGACAATAAAGATGAATCTAATCTAATCTAATCTAATCTAATCTAATCTAAGTTGACCTCAGACTACAACAGTATACAATTTTTTAAAAAGCCAGTTCATGACCCCTATAAAGTAACCACTTTATCGAAGAATTAAAGACAAAGAAAGTGAGAGTCATTGTTGTTCATTGATACTTTTCACCTTCTTAATGGGTGTATAGGACCATCAATAGTTGGAAAAAACATCCTGCCATTCTTTGTTTTACTGCTGAACAACACTTTGTTGCTCCATCCATTGAGATCACTGGTAGCACAGTGACAATTCACACAATAGTGTTGTTAAGTTACTAAAATTTCAAGAGTTCATACCAGGGCCTGTAAAATTTTACTTAAAGGGTTAGTTCACCCAAAAATGAAAATTCTGTCATTAATTACTCACCCTCATGTCGTTCGACACCCGTAAGACATCCGTTCATCTTCGGAACACAAATGAAGATATCTTTGTTGAAAGCTGATGCTGAGAAAGGCTTGAGGTAGGCCTCCATTGACATTTTGTACATTCTCACTCACAAGACCCATAAAAGGCACTAAAAACGTAGTTACAAAGTCCATCTCACTATAGTGGCTCTACAATAATTATACGAAGCGACGACAATAGTTTTTGTGCGATTTAAAAAAAAAAAAAATAACGACTTTATTCCACAAGTTCGTGTCTTCCTTGTTGACATCTGCCGTGAGCTCACGAAGCACCAAGACGCATGCGCGAGAATATGACGCAGAACCGGCCATAGAAACCTAAAGCCGGTTCTGCGTCATATTCTCGCGCATGCGTCTTGGTGCTTGGTGCTGTTGAATAAAAATTAATTTTTATTCAACAGTGGTTTAATGAAAAAAATTGTGTCTGTCCTTAAATGAATTAAATTATAACTAAAAGTTTCTTAAAGATAATGCCGTAAACTAGGGAGCCCTTACTTACATATAGCTATTAAAGATTAAAGAGCCCAAACTATTAGCCTAAATTCAGTTGCTATTTATTTTTAGATATAATAATCAACACTCATTAGCTTCACATAAGGCAGTTTTTGCATTAACTTCTAAATCAAATTATTTTTATTCGTTGTTGAAATATAATCATTTATTGGCTGTAATTTTCATGACAGGTTTATTTAAACATACATTAAATAAACAAGACATCACTAACAGGCTAAGTAGTATATAATGAATATATAACGGCTAATATAATGAATATAACGGCTAATATAGTGCATGTATTCAGTGAAAGAGTTGATTTCTCTAGTGAACTCACAGCTGCGACACTGAATGACTTCTGAGTAAACGTGATTCTGCATGACATTGTTTACAAGCAGTTTTATTGTCTTTCCGCGGTTGAAACACAGATGGAGCGATTACACGACATATGATATTTCAGTAAGTTGTAATGTATCCTCAACATACCTTAAGATGTATTAATTTATGTTTATTCTTTAGGAAGAGATGATCGCATTGACTCACGCGCCGCGCGCTGCCGCTTTAAGTTGAACTGATACGCGTCTATCAGTCACATCACATAAATGTCGTTTTAACCCTCTTTAATCGTTTGAATTTGGTGATAAAATGGACTGAATACTTAATATGCTCGTGTGGGAACTCGAATTGAAGTGTGTGCCGCGCTTGCAACAAGCCGACTGTTAACTGTTAAAGATTACATTCATAACCGTTCGGTACACGCGTGCACTGTACCGGAAGCCCTGTACCAAAACGGTTCAATACGAATACGTGTACCGTTACATCCCTAAAAACCATACAAGTTGTGGATTGAGGTAGGCCTGCTATTTTTATTTTAAAAAACTATTCCGGTCCTTCAAAGCTTCAAATTGATTCAGTGTATTTTCGTTTTGTAATTATTTAAGTGAAAAATATTTAGTGTAGGCCTATTCATTTTATGCTTTTTATTGATGTTTTATCTGATCTGTATGCTGCTGTTTGCACGGTAAAAACCTGTGAAAAAAAAAAGTGTCTTTTTAACGGGTCACAGACACTCGTCAATCGTATTTTTATTTAATGCCAATTCAATATTATAATCTTATCAGTTAACTGTTAATAAATGGCAGCTGGGGTTGGGTGTCTTGCTCATGGACACCTCGACACTTAGTCAGGTGGAACTGGGGATTGAACCACCACCCTTCCGGTTTGTAGACAACCTACATGAACCACTGAACCACTGTCGCCCACAATAATAATCGGATAATGAGCAGAAAATTAACCGAAATGAGCATCCCTAATATCAGCTGAGAAATGTAATATCGGTGCATCTCTAATAAAAATGTTTATTTTTTTGAAGTGCATTCATATTTTGTGTAGTATTTATTTCTCCCTTATTTGAGAATCAAGCAAGCATTTAGAAATATCTGGATATCAGTTAGACAATGCACTGGTGTCTACGCAAGTTAGCTACCTCAGAAAAAAACGTATTCATTGACCATAGACTCGTTAGTCAGCTAGAAAAATTAACTCTTGAGAGGCGCATTTTGCTAAATATATGCACCATATTACATATTCATAATAATTAATGTTCTTATATAATGCATGTTTGAATAAAACCGTTGACAAAAGTTGTCAGCCACCATTTAAATGTTTAGCTATATTTAAAAAAAACAACTAATTGGAGTAGAAATATAATTATGGAATTGTAAAGTTAGTATTATAACTTTTATTATTATTAAAAATGTTCTTGAGTATAATTTAAGTGTTTGCATAAAAAATGTATAGTAATGTACCAACTGACTCCACTGTAGGCTATAGTTTACAGCATTAGTTGAGTTTTTTTCCTTGAGAAAATTTGCCTTGTACTGTCCCCGATATATATCCAAAATAATCGATATCGAATCGATTTGAATTCGAATAGTGAGTGTTTTGTGTTTTCTAGGGCAACCTAAACAACCCTCCATCTTTCCTCTTAGCACATTGAGTAAACATGCCATTCAAAGACTTCTTAGAAATATGACGATATCATCGAAAAATAAATAAATATAAGTCAATATATAGGCCTTTAATCGACATTTTAGAGCAAAGCCTAGTTTCCTCATTCACTAATCAAGAAGGCAGCGTAATGCCAAATAAATCTTTGTACATTTTAGTTCCTTTATTTTACTTTAATTCCCCCATTTTGATTCTGCTCTTCTCTCAATTAGTCCTGCCTGTGAAGCTTTTCCCTTCTTCTGTTATCAGTCATTTCTCAAAATTGAAAGCTCTCCAGCACCATCATTATTATGGCTGAGCACACGTTGTTTGAGCTGGTGGCACAGATGAGAACCACTCAGAGGCACAGCTACTCAACAGCTTCCTTTATCTCTGAATTTGCACACCGTGTGTAATTATTAAAATTCTTCTAGATTACAACCCTTGGCATTGCTTAATCCATGTTATAATAAGCCAAACACCGATAGACTGGAGAGACTAATTCTTTTGAGATGCAGGTCTACATATTGAATGAATACTATTAACATCTTAAGGGAGTAGTTCACTTTAAAATGAAAATGACCCCATGATTTACTCACCCTCAAGCCATCCTAGGTGTAAATGACTTTCTTCTTTCTGATGGACATAATCAGAGTTATATTAATAAATATCCTGATGCTTTCAAGCTTAATAATGGCAGAGTCGGGTCCTTTTAGTTTGGAACTCAAAAAAGCATATCCATCCATAATAAACATAGTCCACACGGCGACACGATGGGGTTTTGTAAGAAAAATATCCATATTTAAAACTTTATAAAGTAAAATATCTAGCTCCCGCCACACCGCCTTGTGTTTTCTAGTTACGAAAAAAGCGTAACTGGCATGACATATCACTAGAACGTAGTGTTAGCGTTTTGAACTATGAGAGGCATTACACTATCTGCGTAAGTTGAATACGGAAGTGTTAGGATATTTATTAATATAACTCTGATTGCGTTCATCAAAAAGAAGAAAGTCATATACACCTACGATGGCTTGAGGGTGAGTAAATCATGGGGTAATTTTCATTTTAAGGTGAACTACTCCTTTAACAGAATCATATTTTAAACCTCAGTATGGTGATATTTTGAGGCATAATTTATAGACATAGTTGATGAGTGCTATATGGGTCATTTAATGAATCTATATAATATTTTCAGAGCGAAGCTTTTGTCTATCCGGAATTTGTTTCATAATTTCTTGGTGGTTTGAAAATCTGTGCTTCAGTTCTCAACAATGTTACAATTGACCCAGTAGGATATATACGTCCAATGCTCATTCTTGTGTGCATGCGCCGTGTTTATGTGTGCAAATCGGTATTGATTGATTATGGCTCTCTACATTATGTGGTTCTGGCAAGGCTGGAATTGATGCTGTCCACAGGCAGAATGTAATGATGCAGAGACAATAAGCTGACTGACTGACTCTGCACTGCGCAAAGAGTTCCTGTACACTTCAACGCAAACACGACTATTGTTGTGCTATTGTCTTGTCATTATTGTAAAGCAATTGACTAAAATATTACATTGACATTGTATCCTTTTTCCACCCACTATTAATGTTTGATGTATAAACCTTTACAATAATAACCAGTGTTTCCTACTCTTAAAAACTGGGCTGTTAAAACACTAAAATAATCAGAAAAACTAATAATATTACATTTGGTAAATGTTTAATTTTAAGTTGTTAAACATTTAATGTTAATATCTGTAAACTTTGACAGCACTAAAAATACATGTTACATTTAAAAAAACCTTGAAGAATGTGTTTTACGCATTTTGTAGAGCAGCATATCATTGTATTTATGTACTCTAAGATGCTGGAATGTGTATGTCACACGTCAAAATCTGGGATTTATGCCAGAGTTTGGGGTTAAAACAATACTGGGTGATGCCAAACTCCCATTTAGAGCTGTATTGTTGATAGGGCTGTCAAAATTGCTCAAAAATGACGTTCGAATATTCCCTCTAAAAAAAACACGAATATTCGAACTATTCGAACATCTGGTTGCGCATTTTGTCAATGACGCGCATTACGTCAATAACAGGACAAATGAATACAAAGAGACATAACTACTTGTATAGGTGGTCTATTTAAGTTTAAACATATTTGACAACGTATTACCTACACAAAATCAAGTAAATCAACTAATGGACCGCAGACGCAGACCTCACACTCTCTCGCCCTCACGCTCTCTGCGCATAATGGTTTAAATGAACAAACACATTTTGAGAGCTGATCAAGAGTTTTGTGCAAGCAATTTAAGGTCGCGACTCTTGTCCCAAATATAGCAGGCTTTATTCAGTGATTGAAACAAATATTAATTGAAGTTTTACAGCATATTGAGCGCTCCGAGCGAGCTGTGCTGTGGTAAACATGGAACTTTTCCTTGTCATGAAACGGTAAATAATCAAACCAGTGGAAGCAGTGCATTTATCCTTTATTCATGCGATATCTATTCAGTCAGTACAGTAGCCTACACTTTAGTAATGTTAGGGTTATGGTACCTCGGCTCCACTGCTCGACAGAACTCCCTGAAGCCTGCCCCATCCACCACACTGATCGCTCTCATGTCCTTACAAATGAACGAAATTAATTTCTCCGTTACGGCCTCTTGTCGTGTTGCAGACAAAGAGCTTGTGGCGGGCGATGCAAAGTAAGGGTGGTCCAGTTTGCACATACAAATTAGTTGCTTATATTTACAAAATGAGCCTACAAAAGCATAAACAAGCTCGTTTAATAAAGAAAAGCTCACGAAACAAAGTGAAAACTCACGAAAGTGTTTAGTGAAAATAGGAAACATTTAAGAGATCATAAATTTAGTTGTACAAGTTAACATTACATTTCTACATACATTTTGTTCTCATGTCACAAGTAATATCAAGCTTTATTTTGATCTGTTTTACATGATTCTTTTGTAGTGTGGTTTTCGGTGAAGTGTACTAAAATAAATATCGTCACCTGTGTACATTAGCCCACTTCTTCTCTACGCTTTTTCCTGATGGTTTATAGAACTATTACTCCGAGTCGCCCTCTGTCGCTTCAAAGAATAGCACAATGGTCAAGTATAAACTAAACGCCTCGTCCGTTTGGGGAGGAGCGCGCACAGTCAGCGGGGGCTCGCGCCATAGACAGTAAAGGCTCGCGCTGCGGAGCCAGGCGAAAGTATAAAACAAGGCTTCAGGCCGCTAGCGCGCCCACTCGCAAAGCAGACAGCCACGCCTCTACTATCGCGGGCGTTTTTTTTTTCCACTTTTTTTAAAAATTCGAATATTAATTTTCCCCTTCGAAATTCGTTTTTTAAAAACTATTCGAATATATATTCGAATTTAGAATATTCGTTGACAGCCCTAATTGTTGAGTACTGTATTCTTCATTGACAATGTTAGTTTATGTAGAAATTAGACTAATAGCCTTCTCCTGTTTGAATCCTGTATGTAAACAAGCACACAGGCACACACACCCATACTCTCACACACTTCATCCACACAGATGGGTTTGGATCGTTTAGTTTGTGTACTAATCAGTTAAACGTTCTGTTTGAGATCTGGGAAAACCACACACATTTACATGGAAAACATTTCCTGTGCACATCAATCTTACCTGACTCTAAACTGAGTAGTTGTTGATGACTATAGGGAATAAACTAAAAGAATCAAGCACTGTATGTGTTATTTTGGATAACTGTAAACATGTAGGTATATTTGCATCTTCACCAGTAGGGCTGGGCGATATGGACAAAAAAATTGTCACAATAAAATGCTTCATATCAGTCGACATAGATAATTATCATGATAAATGTCAAATCTTTATTTCTTTCAAGGTTAAAGGCAGGTTTTTGCTCCTAAGTGATAGATTAATAAAAAAAAATCATCAATAGATTAATTGATTGGGGGGAAAAAATAATTAGTTTCAGCCCTAAATGAATCATTAATCATAATCATAACCCCCCCCCTCCCCCTCCAAAAAAAATGCATTGCATTGTTTTTTTAGGCCTCATATTATATTTTATTTTTTATTTCAAATGAGACCTAAATAAACCAGTGTAATTTATTTATTTTAATTTGGTAACTAAGGCCATAAAGTCCACCCTATATTTCAGCTGTGCAGTTAATGAATTCAGTAAGAATTTCTTCCAGACAATTTCTGCTTCGTGTGCTCACCTTACATTTAATATCTGGAGGCATGCAGAGAGAAGCGAGAAGTGAGATTTAGAACTGAATCAATTAATGGAAGAGACTTCGAATAAAATCACATGCAAACATATTCACAAGTTCATGGCTCCAATTTATTTTATGAGGATTATACAGCAGTTCCTACTGATGAGATGGTAAAAATGAAGTCTTACCAGTGGGAATAATTTATGTAGAAATAGAATGGAAAATGATCATGTGCTGTTTATGTTAATCAGTTTATGCAAAGTAAAATCCAATTTAATGGCTGGGGTTTTCAATGAGGCGCTAGATTGTGTGAGAGTCTGGAGTGTCACGCTCCATGGCCCTCTAATTACTGTGGAGGTTTTGAAGTTGCTCTTCTTTTTTAATCCTGCCGGTAGACAGAGATGGGGTGGAGGGGAGTCAAAACTGTCTTGCCTGCTCCCATTTTGTAGACACCATCACGCCACTGTTAAATTAATCTCTCCAGGAGAACAGTTACAGTTCTCGATGTAATCGATACAATTTGTTATTTGAAGCACCAAGTTACTTTAAAAAGGTAATTTAAAAAACTTGATCGCTTCTGTAGGCATCAGTGTTTATATCTGAACTATAAATGTTTATCCCAGTACTTCTGTGATAATTCTGTGCCTGCGCTTCGGGTGTGTGAGTTGTTATCTGCAGCTTATTGCTCTTAACTATTTTTACATCAAGCAAGTCACATGCAAGTAATAGTCGCATGCCCAGTCTATTCTCTGCTATATGCATTAACCTAAAACTTTGAAATTTCACAACTTTTTGAAGTAGCCTATTAAAATCTTTCAGATATCGCAAGCCGTTAGATTCAGTTCTCGTCGTGTCTGAAAGAATGAATGCGCCGTGCAGCGTCAGATGCCAAAAGCTCAATCAGTTTTTGCTTTCACTTTCAGGGAATAATTGACTGTTTGAGACTCCTTCACCGGCATAACTCTCATGTAAAGTTTGTAAAATAAAAGTTTGATATCCACTGGTGAAATATTTCTATGTGACTTGACATTTTCTTTCATCACCATCATTGTTCGCATAATGACAGAAAAAGATTCTAATTTCCTGTGATAATAAAACAAAGTAAATATTTAAATAAATTAGAGTAAATAAACATATACATAAATTGCTCAAATAAGTAAACTATTGCATTTATAGTATGATTATTAAAGGTGCCTTCTATTTCTATTTTTTTTTTTTCAAACATTGATTCTAAATTTTAAGTTCAGAAATGTTTTGTCATCCAGAAAACATTTAGCTGGTATAACACAAAACAGTAAAATATCAGGGTTCATTTTTATAGTGCCTTCCATAGTGCATTAAAGCAATTCAAGTTGTTTTCAATATGTGTCAGTATTCATGGGGTTCAGCTGGCAGAGCTGCAAAGCCATCTCATTTCTGATTCCTCCTCCAGCTGATGATCATTTAGGCTAGAACCTCAGACACTTTGATGTTAATGAAATAGACACTGCAGCTATTGTCACAGATTCTGACGGACGGGAGGCAAAATCCTCCAAAGGGAGACCTTTTTCCACATGTCAGTTGTCTAGTTTAGCACTTTTAAAATTCAGTCCCTTGGAAAACATGACAATTACAGCATTAGAATATAAATAGAAACATGCAGTTGTTTTAATTGTATACATCTTTATATGATTAACAGTGGTCTACACAACCACACTGACACTTCTCAAACTTTACATTGCAAATTGATGTAAACAAACAGAATAATTAATGTTGAAGTCAATTAATGATCAAGTAGGGATGGGCATTTCATATCACGATTATTATCACGGTTTTGTTAAAATGAGATGAAAGTGTTCAAAAATAACTGATGCACTCACAAAAACATTTCAACAAGTTTATATTATATTTATATTTGTAAATTAACAAACAAAAAATAAAACAAGCAGCTCTATGCAATTTTTTTTAAATCAAGATTCTATTCTGTGGCATTTTCTTCTTTATAATGACCGTCTTCAATAGCAACGCATTATAACAGGGCACATCCGGTGTATCACATGTATCACATCGGACACACTCTCTCGTTTCATTAAAATGCAGCTTTCATCTCTGTTTTTGATTGTATTGAAATTATTATAATTACTATAACTTGTCTGGGTGACTGTTTTGTATGCTGTACTAAATGGATTTATAAACGGGTAAGATTTAAAACATTAATCTCAATTCAATATGTCCCCATAATTATTTATGTGGTAAAGAAAATATGTGTAATACGTGTACAATGAGTATACATTATTATCCCTTAAATTCACCCTTAATAGTCTTGTTTGAACATGTTAATTCATCCAATTATTTCCCAGGTCAAAGTCCACTTGCCTTGCGTTCGCTATACAACAATGCATGATGGTCACAAAGACGAATCGGCAGATTTGAAGTGTTTCTTCCTATCGCAGGGACTTTCTTTTTGAATGTTCTGCAGACAGGCTGACCATCCTCGATTTAAGTTTCCCTCAGGACTTTTGAAAAAGCCAAAATATGACACCTCAGATTTAACACCTCAGATTTGGTCCTTTTTGAAGGCTGAAAAAACTTCCTGCACACTGTCACTGCCTTCCGCCATTTCTTCTCGCTCTCGTAAAAAAAAAGAAAAAAGATTTGAGTGACTGAATCTGGCTGGACAGGATTTACCACAAGTTTTCAAAATCGTGATACTCAAACACTGGTTTAATGGTGATTAAATTTTAAACAATAGTACTAACCGCCAGTACATTTTATCGTGGTTTATCGGGAAACCGGTAATCGCCCCGTCCCTACGATCAAGGCAGAACATTTTCTCATTTCAAAGGCCGTTGCCTTAACAAACTACCTTCATTCTTGGTTCATTGTCCAGTGTTTGGAATAGTGCTGTTTTGTCCAATTCCCACTGTAATGAATCTGTTCGTCATTGTAGACAGCGATGCTGTGCTTCTGGCTCAGGCAGCCTATGAACTTTCCCTTGATTAGCTCAGTGAAAGGGCATTGCAGTCAAGCACAGTGGGGAGTGGGCCATCCAAAGGCTTTTTTTTTCTCCTGGTAATGACCTGTGTTGAGCTTGCGGAGACCCATCACACGTTGGAGGCGGGCGGTGGGGTGTGGGGGTATTGTGATGCTCTGGGCCAAGTGTTTTGATTGGTGTGAAACTGCTGACCCCGCCAGCTAGCTGTATAAATAAATACTCATTGTTTTCCCATACTTTTACCAGTACACTGGACAGTGGATTACATTTTCTTGAGAAATATGAGTCGATCTGCATTTTGTACCAATTCCAATGGTTGAAATTCCCAAAGTAGGATCATCCAATACTGATAATATCTGAGGAGTAGAGTATGTTGTTGGTGGGTTATTTTCTCACCAAAAAGACAAGCTATCTATTCCGGCCAAAGAAACATGGTAAGAACTACAGTTATTTTAATACTACTGACAAAAACACTGGACGTTTCTTTTACTGTTACTTATATTTGTGTTTTATCGTGTGTGTTTTGTCTTTGTAACTGTATTAAATAGTTTTGCTGTCTCCTAACCATAAGTTTTAATTTAAATGTAACACTATTTCCAAATATCCACTTGATCTGGATTTGTTATTTAACATTGGCCAAATTTAATGAACTTGTTTTTGTGAGAACCTCAAATTCGACCAAAATTGAATTTTTTTTCTTGTTTTGCCTGTAGCTCGTAATTAGCCTGTGCACGTTTCGACTCATTTTGCACGGGTTACGCTTATTTCTTGTAATCTTATTCTGTTCCTTTATTTACTACTCTATTCATACTACTATGAACTCCATTGAAGCCCATTGAACATCGTTTTGTTCTTTTCTTCAGAAATGCTGGCTTGTGACATTTTGTTGCACACAACCCTGTTTCTTTTGATCAGGGTCAGAGCATGCCTCTGGCAGAAACATTAATAATTTAAACTCTTTGACCTCTGGTGGTATTTTTGCAAGAAGAGAATCTATTGGGGACATTTACAGTTTAGCATGAACCTCTTTTCTTTTTATGTTTGCAAGTAACATTGACTAGCCCATCTGTCAAATATTATGGATAATATAGCGGGCATGCACCAGGATTTCTTAGTGTGACCTTATCTCCCCCTGCAGGTCCTATAGGCTGTGCCTTATAGTGCTGTATTTGGGGCAGAATGGGCTGGCTTGTCTGATTTCGGTGCTCCTTTTCACAGCTGCAAGAGACAGATTAGAGTCTGCTCTAAATATATGGCCTTACCTTTTTAAAATGTGATTACTTTTTACTTTTACTAATAGTAATAATAAGCAAATATTTCTCTGTGAATGTCGTTTTGTTTGGGGTAAAAATGAATGCCAGTTTCCATCATGCTTTTCTTTCTTCTCTGCCCTAAGAGATCATTTCCCATCCCCTGTATGTGTGGCCTGATCTTTACTAATCCCCTTTAAATGACCTCTGAGCACAAAGGCCTTGTTCCTCAGCTGTGTTTCACTCCTCTGAGAGTTTTAGATATGGGTAATGTGGCTAAACTTGAGACTTGCTTTCCGGGTAATCATATACCTGTAATGTTGTACAAAATATTGAAATTTCTCAGCTTAATTCTGGTACTCCATTTATTCACTTGTAGAGCATCTAATGACAGTATTGTCCTCGCAGAGCTCCTCTCTAAACACTGAAGCTGCAGTTCTGCTCATGGACAGGCCCACACAGAATCTGCTCTTACAGAACGCCAAAGTTTACCATTGAATTAGAACCATCCAATGTTCCTAAAATTCCTTGCGTGTTTGTACAATAAATATTGAGACTAATTTGATGTTTTTAACTATTAATAAGTAGCCAGCCATTTCGGCTCCCTTTTACATATTTTCGGCCGATCACCTTCCGTATTCAATTTATGAAAAAAGTGTTTAAAGTACCTCTGCCGTTCAAAAGCTAACGCGACCAGGTAGTCACGTCTCGTCAGACGTCACGTACGCATCTTGAATTGCTAGAAGGCACTTTCAACACTTATCCACGAAAGGCAATCGGCGGCTTGCATGCATTTATTGTGAAAGTTTCTTATACAAATAATTTTTTTCTGGTTTATACTTCTTCAGGTTAATACATCCAACATTAAGTATGGCCAATTTAAGTTGGGAAACAATGTGTTGTATTTATTTATAATGTCACACTTACTATTTATCTAACACTTTACAATGTTTTTTCATACATAAAAATATATAGATGGATTTTAGGTAGAGGTTCATCATATTTGGGGGTCCTTAGCATCATAAAGTTTAAAAACCCCTGTGGCAGTGTACTGTGTAACATACTGTTTCATTGTCTGTTTTATATTAGTTTCTGAAGTGTCCCGTTCTGTGCAGCGCGCAGCCTCAAGTGTCAAAACAAACTCCATGAGGCGTCAGTGATAGTTTTTATTTAGTCTCTAAAGGCTGCTCTCGTACTGTATAATGACAGCAGACCCTTCTCAGCGCTCTCATACTGTGTAATGACAGTGGACCCTTCTCAGCCAATCCAGCTATGGATGCAACATGGAAAAATCGGTATGGATTGGTCAACTTCTAGTTTTTTGGAGCCTTGGTTAATTATGTTTCGAAATAAATGGCTAGCCTACCTAATCCATTGCATGCAATCTAATGATGACCTTGCTTAATCAACCATCATTCAGTTTTATATAGTAAATTATTTTTGACAATTAATCGATCATCGACTATTTGTTAACATTCATATTTTAAATCTATTGTGCAGAAATCAGTACCAAGAATGCTGAAAAAGTCAGCAGAAACCTTCATGGGCTGTTCATGGTATTAACTCAGATCTCGGCCCTACAGAGACATTTTGAATGTTTCCATGTAATCCTCTCCAGTAATCAGTTCTCACAGACATGCATGTGTGCAATAAACCTTGTGCTTATTACTTGTGCATGTCAAGTCTATTTGGAAGGAGACTATTGTAAATCCGACTTTTGTCTCTTGATACATCCTTTTGACGAATCATCATTCTCAATCTTTATTCTCATCTCCTCATCTGTCCAGACTTCTCTCAGAAGAGTAATCCTTTTCCTCTGAAACCGAAAGAAGCTTTAATTGAACATATAATAAACATGAAGAAATTAAAATAAGATGAATATGCAAAGAATGCACCATTCTTTATGCTTTAATATGGGCTAGAACAGTATAAATGATCAAATATGGTTTACTTTAATGGATTTATAATCATTTTTAACAGCTCTGAAACAGATTTACACCATCTGTGTACTTTTACACAGTATGGCAAGAAAACACCCGTAAACATTTTTACTGTTGTTTGGCTGTTCTAGTGAAAGTTTTTGTGAAACAAATGCACATTTATGTGATTTTAATCAGTAATAATTCCATAAACTCCCATCATTCAAGACATCTCATAGAGAACTGGTCCAAAGAAAGTTGGCCGGCGTTACAAGGCAGTGGCGTGATAAGCCTGATCCTTGTTTTTGAATAAGTCAATTCCAATCTTTTACAGTTCACATTCAGGTTTTGGCTCGATGTCTGTCTTCTCACTTCTCCATTTGCACGCAGCATTATTAGTTTGTCTTGGCTTTGAAAGTTAGAGGGTGGTATGGTTCAACTGGAGAACTGGGAGAGTCATGTTACACTGTGTAACATACAATTACATAACCCAGGAGAGGCACTGCTGGACCATTACTCATGTGCTTGGCAGTTTGAGCTCTGATGAGAGTTCTTTCACAGTTCAGAGGTGAAGCCCTGGGCGATGCAGTCATGGCTGACAGATTTTTATGCCGTTAGCTTTCTTTGACAACCAGTTTTGTTTAGGGAAGGAAATATAGAAGACAAACATCAAAAAATGCCATGCGACTGAATTATAAGCTGCATTAATTTAGCTCTCTTTAGGAATGCACATATGTATTGTTTTAAAAGACAAACTAGATTGTATTGTTTTTTGGAGTAAGAGTTAGAAGCTGCAGTTCCATTAATAATTAAAATAGTAATTTTGTTCCAACTACACGTTCATATATTTTGTCGTTAGCTATATTTGTGCAGTTTGTGTCTTGCTTTGACATGCTAATTATGATAACCACACAATTTATCACTAGGAAGTGAAGTTACAGATGCATAAAAGCTATGGATGCAACCATATACATTTTGTCAAAATGGGAACAGCAGATAGTAGCGAGAAGACTTATCAGTACTATTTATGATGTTGGACTTTCAGTGGTTTCATTTAGCACAATTGTATGTTGTGACATTATGAAACTGCAAGTGGAATTTCTGAAGTCTTAATGTTAGTTCTTGCACATTTTCCACAGAAAATGACTCAATGATTACAGTACAAAGTGTTCAGGGTGACTCGGTGACCTCAACAGTCAAGTGAACTACAGAAAAAAGATAAGCATTTTTTTTTCTTATTGAGGATTTGATTGTAATAGTTTCATGTACACTGTAAAAAATGTAAGGCCAATTCAAAATTTTCTAGTGAACGATCACATCTAAATTTTTCAGTTGGCCAAATTGAATTTCTGTGAATTTAATTTTATCCATTGTGGCAGCAGTCTGTTAACATGGGCTCAATTAGAAATAATATGTTGAGCCAATAGAAAATTTTAATTTACCAACACTGTAAAAAATGTCAGGCCTCTCCAATTAAAAAATTTCTAGTGACCGATCACATCTAAATTTTTCAGTTGGCCAAACTGAATTTCTGTGAATTGATACAATTTAATTCACAGAAATTCAATTTGGCCAACTAAAAAATTTAGATGTGATCGGTCACTAGAAAATTTTGAATTGGAGAAATGTTTTACAGTGAAACTGTGAGGTTGGTCCAATTAAATATTTTAAATTGTAGTAACAATTGTTTATTTCTCACTGCCCCAAAAGACAAATATGACTAAAAGCATAAATATATTAAGCAAAATACAGAACACAGACAACAGGGTTGACATTTTATCACATTACTTTATTAACAAGTAAATTCCAACACAGGTTATTTGGTGAAAATACCTTATTTTCAAGGAAAAACTCCTGCAAATAAATATAAAAACTAACATTAATGGCAAAGTTTCCCTGCATCACATCTAGCAAATAACAGAACAGAAGTTCTTCATTATATAATGAGGATGAGATGAATTAATGGATGAATAAGAAAATCGAGCTTGACGTGTTTGATATTAAAAGGCAGTAACTTCAGCCCTGAAAGAGGCCGTCGCAAAATGCAATCTAACAGCATCGTGTTCAACGGTCGCATGCCGCATATATCACACAAATGACTTAATTTACTTATTACCTCTCATTTTAGACATATAAGACATGAGGAAAATAAAACTATTGGCTACTATTAGACAATTATGTGGCAACCGAGAACACACTCATGAAACCAATGAATGCATGAACTTGTGATTATACAAAATGTCTTTTAAACTTCATACCGGGTCATGAAGCAAAACTGAATATCTCTATTCTCTTGGGAATGTTTGTTTCAATCTTCAGCACCGTTTGGCTCTGCAGTCTGCTCGCGCTCCCACTCCCGCTCCCGACCCGCCCCTCCCGCGCTCCGCACGAACGGTTTTCCTCATGCGCATTTTGCGCATGCGTATACAGTTTTTCGGACGAAGGACTTCTTCACCCAACATGGATTTTTCACTTCTACTTATAGATTGACTGAGCATAATTAAATATGTTCAGTGAATGTACAATTATAAGTTTGAGTGAAGACCTTAAGATATGATTAGTGCAATGCATCTTTTTGCTTGGGGATAATTATTTGGAAGTCATTTATTGGGCCAATATGTAATGATAAATGTGCAAAATTTTTCAATTTTTTTTTTTACAGTGTACACTTGTTCAGAAGTTTGGCGGTCAACGGGTGTATATTGTACAGTACACTTTTCAAAAACAAAAACAAGGCATCTTTCAAGTTTAATTTGACCTTACAGTTTCCTGTTAATTCTAGTATCACACTTCAAGGCTCGAAATTGTGACCATTGTAGTCGCATATGCTCCTGAAATTTGGTTTTCGCACCGGGTAATTCTAGGAACTTAGTTATAAGAACTAGCCACCAGGGTTAGGGAGATAAGTGTTCCCCTAGGGTAGTTTTCCTAGTTCCATTTGCACCTCAAGTAGGAACTCTGAAGTGACAGAAGCTGTGCTTATTGTTTTGACTTTTATTTTGACGGAGCAACTGACATTTATTTTGACGGCGCTGAGAACGTCAGAACCTTAGCACACAGCGCTGACATTCTCCGTCTTCATTAGCTACCGATCTGTTTAACAGTCCTGTCTAATACGTTATTAGGTAGAACTATTATACAAGGACAGTAGACAGTATAGGAAAAAGTATTAGTGGTTGATGTCCAGTGTCGCTAACTGAGCAGAAATGCATAAATCATATTTCAATAACAAATACATTTGCTTAAACAAAGAAATAAAAACTGCAACCGGTATCGGAATCAGCCCATTTTATTGTAAAAAAAAAGAAGAAAAAAAAAGAAAAATCATGATCACTACGGTTTTCATTTCTCAAAAAAAAAAAAAAAAGCGGTGTTTTAAAAAAAATTATAAAAATAAATTAGTTTATAATGTATATAAATTGTAGTTGTGGTGTGTGCTCCTAACTTTTTGAGTTAACCAGTGCTATCAAGTAAAAAAGTTCATTTTGAGCCCTGTACTTTTCTTGAATGACTTCTCAAGGCCATCCCAGCTGGCTAGGCGGGCTGACACCCTGGCACAGCCCCAGCATATGAGAACATCGTCCTGTCGTTCCCATGGAGTTAGTACACAAACGTCCACTCTTTCATTCAGCAGACCTTGGACACCTACAGTACATCTGGAAGACATCAGCACCGGCTTCATACTGACTAATGGGACATTGTGTTTTTGGCTGCGTGCACATGTACAGTAGGCATTACACTCTAAACATGGGCACACACATACGTTGAGAAGTCTCATTTGGAAGTCGAGGCAGAGAGGATTAGATTGTGGATTAGAGGATTACTTACTCAGGTCTGCTGGAGATGATTAAGGATCATTCAGGCCATCAGTTACTTTTTTTTCTTTTCTTCTTCCTTTCAATTTTGTGCCTGGATAAGTGAAGAAATGGAGAGTAAGAAATAGATTAACTGTCTGAAGCCGTATTTGTTTGCCGAAGTTCTGTCTTTTTTCAGAATGTTCTTTGCTTTGGTTTTAGTTCCGTCCGCAAAGGTTTAATTTTCAGCAGCATGGCAGTTTGGATTGGTCCCGATCATCTTTCACAGTAAAGGACATGCTGCATTTGTACAGTTTTAAATTTCTGCTGAGAATAAAAATTAAGTGGTTAGTATCATGAAGAGGTTTTATCA
This sequence comes from Romanogobio albipinnatus, assembly GCA_023566225.1. NCBI lineage: Eukaryota > Metazoa > Chordata > Actinopteri > Cypriniformes > Gobionidae > Romanogobio > Romanogobio albipinnatus. The sequence continues at coordinate 20,333,406 of CM042250.1, forward strand.
TTCAGTTTTCCCTTTAGGTCCGTTTATAATGTTTTTAAGGTTCTTGCACCAAAAACATTTGTAATTTAGTTTTACGTGACCGTTTTCGACCCTCTGGAAAATAAATGGCCCATTTTTTTACTCACCCTTTTTACTCATTTTGAGAAATTAGTAACTTTTATTTAGAGGCTGTGGGTTCTGATGTCAGAAGCCCAAATTTCCAAATAAAATCTCTTATTAACACGTTTATATATAAAAGCGATGGGTCATGATAAAAGTAGCAACTAAGTGGGAAGAAAGCAGTTGATTGGGACATAAAATAAATAGGAAATGTATCTATAATAAAATGTCTTCTGCTTGGTGTGAATATCTACTGACATTGTGTGGATAATAAATACCAGCTATCACCTATTCAAAATGTTTAAACTGTGTCTGTGGACTCTGATCTGGTATATAGCACACCTCACCTGCTTGGGCAAACAGAAAGGCCAGTAGCTCTTAGACCACAGCATGGCAGGCTGCCAGGCAGTGAGAGTGTTTATGTTGGTATTCCTGAGGGATTGACTGGTTTTACGAGCTGTTTTCTGTATACCGCAGCGGATGCTGCTCTGTGCTCTGCCTCGTGTATGCAGCAGAAGGCTGTTGGACTATGCCAGCTCTATCAGGGAAATGTATCTTTCTTTTTTTTCTCCCTTCTTTTTTAACAGATTTTTTAAAAACACTGAAAACTGGATGTATCTTGTGTTGTTGTAGATGCCTTAAATTTGCGGTTACAATGCAAATATCTTAAAACAATTGGAGTACATTAATGTTCAATATGTATGTTCAATAATCATTTAGCCTCCATTAATGTTATATCGTCCATTGTTTGTCACTGTTTGTCTAGCTCGCTGTTTGCTCAAGGACATGTTGTAAGTGTCACCTGTGTGTCTGAGAGCAAGGTTTTATCGTTGGTATTCCTTAGAACAGTATTATCTTCACAGGGTGGGTTCCAGGAGTTTGATGGAGGAATGGGTGGACAGAGAAAACAAGGAAGAGTGAATCACAGATAGACACAAATATTTAGGTTTGAAAATGCTCTGCCAGAGCTAATGGAGTCAATGTAAACCCAAGTAAAATACACAGATGAAGCACTGGGCTGCACAAGGGAGGCAAACACTGAAAACTGGACGTATCTCATGTGTTGTTGTAGTTGCCTTGATTGTTCTCTATGCTCTACCGAAGTCAAGGCGCAGAACATTTTCTCTTATTTATTTAATCTTAAAATACTTATTTATTTAGCCACCATGCCAGCTTAAATAATTTGTATTAGTTAAGGTAATTGGTGTTAATAGCCGTGTTTCCACTGTCGGGCCCAGTGTTGCCAAGTCCGTGGTTTTCCTGCGGAATTGGGCTACTTTAACACTGTTGCCGCGGGTTGTTTTTCATGAAAGTTTTCATGATTCAACTCATATAATGTGATATTTAGACAGGATTTTAGCAGAGGAACCCAGTCCAAAAAAACACAGATTTTACCCCACGGAATGCGATTTTTACCAGGGACCCCCATGACACACGCTTGGGCTTGTTTTGGGCTAGTTTTGAATAGCATTCGGCTGAGGTTTGTTGTGAAACCCGTCCCAAAAGCGAGCATGCTAGTGCGTGTCACGGACAGTCGTGTTCCACTGTCGCTTCTGGGGCTTAATCGGACCTCATTGGAGCTTTCTCTGGGCTAAAGACCAGGGGTTTTCGGCCTGCCGAATACCTTGGTTCAAAGCAGGCCAACTGGGGCTTGAGGGAGTTGTCATGAACAAGAAGGGCTGTCAATTTTTTTTTGGAATTTCGAATATTCGTCAAAAAATTGCACATTCGAATGCAAAAATTGTGCATTCAAATTTTTGGTAGAGGCACGTGAGACATGATGACTGACGCGATTTGTTTATTCAGTACAGCGTGGTGTGGCTGTAAAAAGGCGTACAAAATGGTCAACCTGTTCAACGGCGTATTGAGTCAGACACAGAGCAGTGCAGAAGAAGGTAATCAGGGCTTTGGAGCATGAGATGGATATAAATGAAAGAAAAGATACGCTACCCACTGACGAAAATCCTCTCAGTTGGTGGCAAAAATCATGCGGTATAACGTTATATTTATCCACATATTGCGCAGCTGGCAAAGACATACTTGATCATACCTCATCAAAAAACGCTCAGCACTCAATGCAGGTCAAGTTGACTGTTTGGTGTTTTTCACCAACAATATGTAGATGTTTAGTGAGTGGAAATGGATTGTTTCTGAATGTTCCTTTTGTTACCTAATTTTCCTTACATGCTCATTAATGAAATTATATTTTATTTAATAACAATTGTTTAAAAAGTTAATGCACTGTAAAAAGTGAATGTCATTTAATTTCAATAAAATATGCGATGCTTGATTTGGTTTACATTTGCTTGTTGCGCTCGCTTGCGCCCTCTTGTGGTCATAGGAGACCGTACAGTACTTTTTCCCTCTAACATTTAGATATTGCCTTTAGAATTCTAATATAATTCGAATTTTGCTAATATTTATGAAAGAATTTCGAATTTAGCTTTTCAGACATTTTGACAGCCCTATGAACAAGGACGTCGTTTACCTGAGTCAGGAGACGTCAACACTGCTGCTCATTTCCCATGTTATCATATGAGGGTACCAGCTAACTTCAACATTTAAGACATTTTAGACTTTCAGACACCAGCAAGTGTTTGACATAATTTCCGATTGCAGTCTAATGTGGATTCTGATCAACATATGAGGCAGAAATATATTTATATGTGATGCTAAAGCTTACTCATGCTAATCATTGCGATTTAATAAACACACATAAGTTTATAGAAAATACCAGAGAATGCTTGAAAAACTTAAAAATTGAAAAACTGTATTTATTTGGTTTTATGTTTTATTTGTCTCTTCCCGCCCTGTGCCTTTGTTGATACTGGACTAATGCATCCGCATATATGTCACACACTCCGGTTAACTCGTATAACTCATAACTCCTGTTTTCTTCTCATAAGCTCCTTCTGCTGCTCTGACTGAAAGGATAACAGTATAGTGAGACCTCAAACCTACTCAGATCGCAATCATTGCATAATTTTGTGGAAAATGAATAGAAATGCTCAGAAATGTGATATAAATATATGGTATTTTATCAATTTTTTTTCTAAATGTTTTTGTCTTTGGACTTAAAAGCCTCCTGACACAAATTTATAAATTACTGTCACTGGAACATTTTATTGTAAAACATTGGTCAAATATCGATGCTGGAATCTTAAGTCTTTAAGTGAAGACCAAACGTCCCCTTCTGTCATAATTTTGTGATCTAGCTAGTTTTCAGTCAGCTGGAGAAATGGTGGGGTTGTGTGACGTCATTCTATGGAAGCATGTTAAGGGTGGGTTTTAGGGCAGCGCTGTGGGGATACTGGCCTGACAGTGGAAACACAATTTGATTTTGGCCTTAGTGCTTAAGGTCCGAGCATAGACTGTAAAAAAATATGGATAGTGTCCGTGACGTCACCCATAGGTTTCTGAAGAGAGTTTTTGAAGCCTCAAAGTCGGCCGTTGCCATCTTGGCAGCGCGTCACTCCCGGATAACAGAAAATGGGCAAAGAGGTGGGACGTGTCCACCTGTCACTCAAAGTGGCCACGCCCTTAATTATGCAGAACTTTAAGGTAAACTTATGTAAACTAATGAGTTATAAAAAAAAAAATCACCCCCCTCACATTTGTCATGAAGGGCAAAATTAGCCGTATAGACCTCTTCCCAGAAGCCCCACCCCCATACCCCAAAGTCAGCACCACGTCAACAGTCACGCTAACACAGCAGATTTTAACACAATTAAAAATCCCTAAATACAGTTTAAACTAAGAGTCTACAACCATAACTCTTTTATGGTAATCACAGAGATCTGGTTTTTAAGTACTCTCTCTGTGCTCCTACATAATCCTGATGGAGTTACTCTTGCATTAATGTTGCCTGCATTGTGCTGCTCTGTCTGTGGGTTAGTTCAGGGTTTTCTATAAACCAACAAAACCATGGCAACATTACACTTGGACCCTGAAGTGAAGTCATCACTGCTCTGTAATCCCAGGTTCTCTGGGGCAAAGATCCTGCTGGTGGCATGGCACTTCAGTGTGACATCACAGGAACTAACCAATTAGTTCTGTTAGGTTTGCAGTTGGCATGTTTGCCTGTGTTTTGTTTCCTCATCAGACTTGGGAGCTTAGAAGAAATGACTCACTTTCCTGCATTCACTATCAAATCAACAGTTCAGTTAGTGGGAATTTAGCTCACTCTTAGTGTTAATATTTGGGTACGGGTGTAGAATGATGCTTTTATGCAATAAACAAAATCGGTGTGCTACTTATGACACATGTTTAGTTTAAGATAAAACACGCTCACTTTTTTTCTTCTGTGGTTCTACTGTGTTGAGCACGGACCTTATGTGGTTGCACAGTAACAACTCTTATCCATCACATCCTCTCTCACACAGTCACATTTCACACTTTCTGCATGTGTATGGCCGTAGCCCAGTAGTGATGCTTTAAATATAACACATTTTAGTAGGAACTTTTTTTCAGGGAGGGTTACCCTAATTAATGCTCCGGTGCCTAAATTTGATCAATACTAAAAAGACAGCTAAATAAATATCAAAGCTATATAATATAATATAATATAATATAATATAAATATTAGTGTTGTCAAAAGTACCGACTTCGGTACTGAAATGTTAACTATTATTTTTATTATAATATAATATAATATAATATAATATAATGCACCACAAGAATTATTTGCACACACACAGTAACTGCCAAATATATTTTGAGTTTGCACGGACTAAATTTGGGAGCATATCAACCAAAATGGTTGCAATTTCGAGCCTTGGAGTCCATATAATTCTTACATTTATGCCCAATCAAAGCACCCATGAAAAAAAAAAAAACATTACAAAAAAAAAACACATTTCACATACACTGTAAAACATTTTAGGCCTCTCCAATTAAAATGTTTCTAGTGACTGGTCACATCTAAATTTTCAATTGGCCAAATTTAATTTCTGTGAATTTTATTTGCTCAATTGTGGCAACAGTCTGTTAACATGGGCTCAATCAGAAATGTTGAGCCAATGGAAAAAAAAATATTTACCAAACTGTGAGGTTGGTCCAATTAAATATTTTAAATTGTAGTAACTATTGTTTATTTCTCACTGTCCCAAAAGACAAAAATGGCTAAAAACATAAATATATTAAGCAAAATACAGAACACAGGCAACAGGGTTGACATTTTATCACATTACTTTATTAACAAGTAAATTCCAACACAGGATATTTGGTGAAAATACATTATTTTCAATAAGAAAAAAACTCAATAAGAAAAACCCCTTCTTCGTGATCCCACTGTTCAAACTTTAGTTAGTGTGTAATGTTGCTGTTAGAGCATAAATAATACCTGTAAAATTATAAAGCTCAAAGTTCAATGCCAAGCGAGATATTTTATTTAACAGAAGTTCCCTTTCAAAGCCTACATCGAACGGCTGGCTTGGACTACATCCTGGTACTTCCTTTATAAATGACATCAGTAGAACAGTAGAACAGACTAACCTCCGCCCACAAGAATACGCGAAAAAAGGGGGCGTGGTCTTGTTGCTGTCCCACGTGGAGAAGAGGAAGTGGTGCGTTTGAGTGTGTTTGTCGCCATGTCGTCGAGACGCTGTTATTTTCATCCCAGAGTCAAATCACCTTTGTTTGGCTTTCCCAGGGATGCTGTAGAGATCATTAAGTGCATATATCTCCCGTTAAGAGGCGTGACCTTTCCACGTGCGCTAAGCTGCTGTCGAATCACAACACAGGAACCGTGCCACGTTTGCTAAGCTGCGGTCAAATCACAACACGGGAACCGCTGGCACAATCAGAACTCGTTACGTAGATCTGAAGGAGGGACTTCATAGAATAAAGGAAGTCATCAGCCGTTTTTAGGACAGTGAAAACAGCGGTATACAGATAAGTAAATTGTGTTAAAAATACAGTTTTTTTTTTACACGCGAAACATGAACACATGTTATATTGCACACTGTAAACACAATCAAAGCTTCAAAAAAACACGAAGAACGGGACATTTAATGTGGTGTAGACAACTTGATGTGGTGAAGAAAAAGGGGCACTGCATAGGCTAAAAACTTGCAGATATAAATAAAAACTAACATTAATGACAAAGTTCCCCTGCATCACACACTGTAAAAAATGTAAGACCTCTCCAATTCAAAATTTTCTAGTGAGCGATCACATCAAAATTTTTCAATTGGCCAAATTGAATTTCTGTTAATTTAATTTTATCCATTGTGGCAACAGTCTGTTAACATGGGCTCAATTAGAAATAATATGTTGAGCCAATGGAAAATTTTAATTTACCAACACTGTAAAAAATGTCAGGCCTCTCCAATTTAAAATTTTTCTAGTGACCGATCACATCTACATTTTTCAGTTGGCCAAACTGAATTTCTGTGAATTGATAAAATTTAATTCACAGAAATTCAATTTGGCCAACTTAGATGTGATCGGTCACTAGAAAATTTTGAATTGGAGATATGTTTTACAGTGAAACTGTGAGGTTGGTCCAATTAAATATTTAAAATTGTAGTAACAATTGTTTATTTCTCACTGCCCCAAAAGACAAATATGACTAAAAGCATAAATATATTAAGCAAAATACAGAACACAGACAACAGGGTTGACATTTTATCACAAGCCAATTCCAACACAGAATATGTGGTGAAAATACCTTATTTTCAATAAGGAAAAACTCTGAATACATTCAAGAAGTTTTCTGCATAACAGGATGTCTTAATGTGGTGAAGAAAACGCGGCACTGCATAGGCACCTGCAAATAAGAACTAACATTAATGACAAAGTTCCCCTGCATCACATCTGGCAAATGACAGAACAGAAGTTACTTCATATAATGAGAATGAGATGAATGAATGGATGAATAAGAAAATCACGAGCTTGACGTGTTTGATATTAAAAGGCAATAACTCAAGCCCTGAAAGAGGCCGACTCCAAATGCAATCTAACGGCACCGTGTTCAACGGTCGCATGGCACACATATCACACAAATTACTTAATTTACTTATTACCTATCATTTTAGACATATAAGACATGAGGAAAATAAAACTATTGGCTACCATTAGAGTAAACGAGGTAAACGAGAACACACTCATGAAACCAATGAATGCATGAACTCATGATTCTACAAAATGTCTTTTAAACTTCATACCGGGTCATAAAGCAAAACGCTGGAGAATAATTTCAGTGCCAAATACTCACCAACGTCTTTGTGAGATGAATATCTCCATTCTCTTGGGAATGTCTGTTTCGGTCTTCAGCACCTGCTGGTTCGGCTCCGCTCCCGCGCTCCGCATTTGAAATCTCCACACAAACGTTTTTTCTCAAGTGCATTTTGCGCTTGCGTATACAGTTTTTCGGACGTAGGACTTGTTCAGCCAACATGGATTTTTCACTTCGACTTCATAGATAGACTGAGCACAATTAAATATGTTCGGTGAATATACAATTTTAATTTTGAGTGAAGACCTTAAGCTATGATTAGTGCAATGCATCTTTTTGCATGGGGATAATTATTTGGAAGTCATTTATTGGGCCAATATGTAATGATCAATTTTCACAATTTTTCCCCAAAAGTTTTGTACATTGCATCTGGCATGTGACAGAACAGAAGTTACTTAATTATATAATGAGGATGAGACAAATGAATGGATGAATAAGAAAAGGTTTGATATTAAAAGGCAATAAGCCCTGAAAGAGGCCGACAGCAATCTAACAGCACCGCGTTCAACGGTTGCATGGCGCACATATCACACAAATGACTTAATTTGCTTATTACCTATTATTTTAGACATATAAGACATGAGGAAAATAAAACTATTGGCTACCATTAGATAATTATGTGGCAACCGAGAATGCACTCATGAAACCAATGAATGCATGAACTCGTGATTATACAAAATGTCTTTTAAACTTCATACCGGGTCATGAAGCAAAACTCTGGAGAAAATTTCAGTACTCAATACTCACCAACGTCTTGTGCCGATGAATATCTCTATTCTCTTTGGAATGTTTGTTTTCTGTATTCAGCACCAGCTGGTTCGGCTCTGCTCTGCTGATTTTTCACTTAAACTTCATAGATAGACTGAGCACAATTAAATGTGTTCAGTGAATATACATTTTTAATTTTGAGTGAAGACCTTAAGCTATGATTAGTACAATGCATCTTTTTGCAATGGGGATAATTATTTGGAAGTCATTTATTGGGCCAATATGTAATATGAAAGTGAATCTTTGTTGCATCATCCTTTAACCGTTTAAGTGCATTTCCCATAAATGGTGTCAGCGCTTGTCGGTGCATTAAATCAATGCCATTGATCTCTATTAAGTGATGGTTAGTGATTGGTTACTGAATATGTTCTCGTTTTCGTGCCTGCTGACCACATCGTAACACTTACTAATATAGCAATAAATAAATAAATGGTGATAATACTGCATATCACGTTATTGAGCCACTCAAAAAACTGCAGAGGAAATTCCTTCACCACAACAGCCCTAATTTCACAGTGTATGTACACTGCCTTGACCTGACTGCATATACCTACTACAGTACACGGATCCATTCAAGAATTGCAAAGCACCGCAAAATACACATGACAAATAAAAACATTCTACTGAATGTGTGTGGAAACTGAAATGTGCATGAATACCATGTGCGATCAGTGCATCGAGTCTCTATTCTCTCTGCCATCTCTGATGTAAATTTACATAGTGTTGTTTTGGACTGATCGTTTGAATTAATTTGCTTAATGGATCAGTGGACTGAGAACTTTCCTGGAGTTCCTGGAGATGATTTCATCGCTCTTGTAGCTTATCCTCTTATGTCATATCCTCCTTAACATTCCATTCTTAAACTTAATCAGAATGAACCCAATCAGGCCTCTCATCCTCCAGTGATAAGCCAATGCTTTTCCCTTGTCTTTATCAGTGAGCTTTCTTCACTATACTGTAGATCCATCCTGAGGCATGAGCAGCGAGCTGTCATCAGACAGTCTGATTGGGTCTAAATGGAGAGAAATGCTTGGATGTGAGAGTGGGCTGGAGAGATTGATTAGAGGAGACCTGTGGAAAAACATCTGGGGAAGTGAAATTAGCTCAGCCACAAGTGTACAGCGTGAGCTGGGTATAAACATTCAGCGTTCACTAGAGAGTCATTAAGGCCTCTAGATTCTGAGGTCATGAGTTAACTGTGTGGTTTTCCCTTTCATGCTCTGTTAAAGCATGTTGACCGAAACAAGTGAGCAGCAATGTATGCTGATTCAAACAGAGTTCTAAAAACCTTCTTTTTAAAACGAAAAGAAGCATTCTACTGAATTTTCAATAAAGTAAATATGATGACAGTCTGTTGTCAAACTCCAAAAATGACAAAGTTCTTTTGAACTTTCTATTTACCAAAGAATCTCAGTTTCCAGAAAATATTAAGCAGCAAAGCTGTTTTTTCCATAGATAATATGAAATATTTCTTGAACACCAAATCAGCATATTAGAATGATTTGTAAAAAAAAATATCATATGACACTGAAGACTGGAGTAATGGCTTCTGGAAATTCAGCTTTGCTATCACAGGAATAAATTACATTTTAAAACATATTAAAATACAAAGCAGTTATTTTAAATATATATATAAGATTGTATTTTTGATCAAATAAATTAAGCCTTGGTAAGTTTTCTTTCAAAAACACTTTAAATAATCGTACTGACCCAAACTTTTGAATGGTAGTGTAGCACAAGCAAATGATGCTTGAGAGGTACGCTGAAGGGGACGATTTTCAGAGCATAACAACTTAAACACAGAAGAAAGTCATATGGTTTTTGAAGGACAAGGGTGAATAAGCAATGACAGAATTGTCATTATTACATGAATGATACCTTTTAAGTTATTACTTAGCCATGTGCAAACATGCTTGAGTTCTTTTTACAGCTGTCAATCATAATACTAGTTATTTCACATTCTTCCACTGTAGTAATGATCCACTGACCCAAGTGTTGCTTGCTTGTGCCATCAGAAAGGAGTTAACAGAGTTAAGAGCTGTCTTTCCACTGATGGGCCATAAGCGAGCGTTCTAGTGCGTGCCAGGGTCAGTCACGTTTCCACTGTCACTTCGGGAGCTTGATCGGGCCTTCCTCTGGGCCAACGGCCTGGGGTGTTTGAGCCACCGAATACCTTGAGTGGTCATGCTAGCCATTGCAATAATAAATAGACATATGATTGTGGAAAGGAATATACCCGATACTGCTTGAAGAATTCAAGACAAATCATGTATGATTATCATAATCATGTATTTATTTGAATTCAAGTTTCATCTGTCTTTTCCCTGTGCCTATGTATGTGTATTCTCGTTTTATGTGAGAGAATGATGAATACCAGTTTGATTCAGAATGACTGATGTGCACAAATCCTGACACAAATGAACAAATTACTGTCACTGTAACAGTTTTTTATCGTAAATCATTGGTCAAATATCAATTTAAGTAAAGACCAAATGTCCCCATCTGTCATGTTTATTTTGCGATCTAGCTAGCTAGGTTGTTCAAGCACTTGTAAACAAATAAGAGGATTTTAACTCTAATCATCTAAAGCAGACCGGCAGCCAGTGAAGTGATGATAGGATTGATGTAATGTGGTCACGTTTGCAAAGACCTTTTAATAATCTTGCAGCAGCATTTTGGACTACCTGAAGACGAGGTAGTGGAGTTTATACCATAGTAGAAGGAATTACAATAATCTAATCGACATGAAAAAAATGCATGGATCATCCATTCAAAGGCTTAGCTTTGGTCAGCAGATGAAGATGGAGAAAACACGATCTGACAACCAAACTTACTTGCTTGTCAAGTTTCAAGTCACCGTCTAGCTGAACAACACGCTGTTAGACCTGGCTCGCACTGGCGAAAAAGCTGCTAATGTTTAAGCCCTACGGCAATGCTTGTACCGAGGCAGGTGAGATTGTCCCTTCCAGACTTGTTTCTCACGTGTTTTCACCGGTGTCCCTGATCCTCAACTGATTAGCCTCAGGACTCCAGACTGACGTCATGGTCACCCAGCTCCCCCTTGCAACCTGATATTGTCCTCTCAGGCTGCATCTTCTAGCCTGATATTGATGAAGTGTGTACTTGCTTTACCAGGGCTATAGCTGTGTGGAGTAAATGTATGGTGTTTGCTGTAAATTTAGCTGCACTTTAGGGACTGAGAGCATATGAAAGATGTAGCAATCTTAAGAAGACCGTAAGTGGTGATTATCACTGAATGACCTGTCTGAACTTTTGTTTCTATAAATTAAAAGAAAAGAAAGAACACTCAAACATGCACAAGGTAAGGGATGCAGAAGATTGTGTTTGTGTTTTGAAGCAAAAAAAATGTGTTAATGTACACTACCATACAATGTTTTGGCTCAGTAAGATAAATGTTTTCGAATGTTTAAAAATTTAAAAATGTTTTCGAAAGAAGTCTCTAATGCTCACCAAGGCTAGAGCATTTATGTGATCAAAAACGGAGTAAATCTAATATTGTGAAATATTATTACAATTTAAAATAACTATTTTCTATTTTAGTATATTTTGAAATGTAATTTATTCCTGTAATGGTAAAGCTGAATTTTCAGCAGCAATTACTCCAGTCTTCAGTGTCATATGGCTGCTCACTACTCCGGGTGTGTGTGTGTGTGTGTGTGTGTGTGTGTGTGTGTGTGTGTTCACTACTCACTGCTCCTAATGTGTGTGTACTAACTTGGATGGGTTAAATGCAGAGGACAAATTAAGAGTATTGATTACCATACTTGGCCTTCACATCATGCCTCTGTCACTGGCATTAAAAGTATTAATTTCTTTTTTCTTTTCGTTTTTAATTATTTACAAACTTTTGAATGGTGGTGAATTAGAGTGTGGTCGTGAAACTTGTTTACAGCCCTTTGTTTTTTTTCAGGGTAATTTATCTTCTTGTGTCTCCAGTGGTCAGTGGTAGGTCAGTGGTAGTGTTTGGTTTGTTTTTCTGTGTGTGTGTGTGTGTGTGTGTGTGTGTGTGTGTGTGAGAGAGAGAGAGCTAGTGACAACACTGTTTGCTTTGAGGCTTTTTACTTTTGAACAGTGTGGTGTGGTTTTATGAACGCTGTGTATTTGATACAAACAGGCCTTCCAGATGTTTCTGGAATTTCGTGACACCACAGAGAGGATGTGACTAGCGCAGGGTTCTTGCCAGATTTCCATGGCAACGTCTGTTTCCCATCCTGATGAAGAACACAGCCAGTATGAATGAATCTGCAGGCTTCTTTAAAGAAATTATTTGGCTCTCATTTTGGGCCCACATTTTTTTACCTCCTAAATTTGATTGAATTTTTTTTTCTGATATCATAGTTCTTGTGTTGATGATGGCTTCACATTGTTGTGGCCTGTTAAAGTAATGATTTTAGGCACCTGGTGATTCAATCCGATTCTGCGAGTCACGATTTAATTTCTGATACACATACACTTTTTATTATTGATTAGTCTGCTTTGCAAAGGCAAAACAAAATTGTTGTATATTGGTGTGTATTATTCCATGATACCTTTAAAAAAGGAAAAACACAGAATTGATTTCCTTTCATTTTCTTTTATTAGAATATTACAAGGCCCTTTGCATTCTAGCTCACGGTTACATTTGAACAACTGTGTAGAATATTCATCAATTGAATAAACCCAGATGGCTATAGGATGCAGTCTATTTAGTATGTGCCTTTATCTAAATGTTTTCTGAATTTGGATTGATTCAGAATCATTAAAGAAACGCAATGAATAGTTTATTTTCCCTCACTCACATCTTGGCAGCAAATCCTCATTTTGAGTTGTATTATTTACTGTGTGACTGATGCAGTGCCACAGTGTGGAAGGAGCAGCTTTTTAAATATTTCAAATATTATTATTGCTTTTGAGTTGAGACTGAACTTATTGGGTGTATACAACTGCATAGCAGCATCTTTTTCTATTCAACCAATTAATATATTCTAAAGTTCAATAGTCACTTTAGTGGCATTTTAAAACAGTGGCATGTGCTTGTTTGTCATTGAAAAGAGGAAAAGACTCTCAATCTATGTGTGTTTCAGCAGGAGCTGCCGGCACCGCCTCCCCTGCTGTTCAGGAAGCTGAGCAACCCCGACCTTTCTCCTGCTGCAGGAAAGACCAAACTGCAGCGGCAGCTCAGTCAGGATGACGGCAGAGCCCGACGCAGCAGTATGGCAGGCGTCCTCACTGGTGAGACACCACAAATAACTTTCCTTAGTAGTTTGTATGTCCCCCTTTTGCTTAAAAGACTCCAGGAGTTTGTGAAAAGTCTGATGCATGATTTCAGAATGATCCAAAGAACATCTTGTGCTTCAGTAGAAGCAAGAACATCTGGCCTTTTCTGCAATTTTAAAGTGCTCCTATTATTCTTTTTTGGATATTACCTTTCATGTAGTGTGTAAGAAAGCTGTTTGTGAATTTAAAAGGTCTGCAAAGTTTCAAAGATCAAAGTTCACAACACATGGAGTTATTGTCTCACAAAAGAAAGAACCGCCTGAACTGCCTGAAACGAGCCAACAGTAATTCCAGACTTTATTCCCTGCAAATAACCTAACAGATTTGTATAATGTCCACCTATGATCTAATTTCACTCGCCCTCAGACACTAGCTTTAGCTAAGGCCTGGAAGATTTTAGTTTGTGTTGTCGCCGTCATGTTGAGAAGATGCTGTTTTATCTGAGATCAGCGATAGATCAAACAGACTTGGCCATCTGATCAATAAGAGCAGAGTACACTCTTGGAAAAGAGGGGTTTAGAGAGGCTGAATCCTTGATGGAACCGTTTCAGACACTGAGAGAAAATAGATAATGCTATTTTTTTTTTTTTTTACCTTGGATGCATGTAAACCTATTGTAGGAGACCTCCAAAACAAAAACAGAAACCTTTAAAATACAATAATAGGGGCACTTTAAGAGGATCAATATCACAAATTTGCTTAGATTTAATAAGAGATCCAAGGGCTCCAGACTAACATTTGAGAGCAGTAGCACCGGCGCCACTAAGTTCTATAGATGGTGGCGCCAACACTTGTTTTGGTAGTGCTGGCGGGGATTTTTGATAAAGTTAATGTAATAATGAAATACTATTATTTTGCATAAATAAGTGCAGTTACTAATATGACGTTTTTTTATTGGAAATGTAATAGTAAAGCACTGAGCTTGAATTGAGATGCAGATCAAATTAGCTTTTATATCATATATATTTTATATATAATCATATTGAACTGATCGTCAGCTTCAGTGATTATAAAAGGAGCGATCTTTACTTGCTTTCTATGTAATTCATTCACAATTTGAAGAAAACTTTGTTTTTCATGAGACTTTGACTACTTTCCCCCCCATATATTAAGGATTGGAAATGGGAAATGGCTAATGCCTCTGCCGCCATCTACTGTTATAGTGGTAATTTCATGTCTTTTTTTTAAAAGTAAAAGTATTTGTTTGCCATAAAGTTTTAGTTCTACATCTTTAAACTTTTAGTTTTACAAATCATCACATTAAAAATAACATTAAAATTTGATTATATTTAGAGCTTTGAAGTGCTGGAAAAAGTGTGACGCACTTAAAAGTCCTTGAAAAGTGCATGAATTTTACTCTCAAAAGGTTGTATTATATGAATAATGTAAAAATATTCTACTATTTCTGCCACAGTACCATAGTTACAGTTAGCGTTGCTACAGTAAATCCATGGTGAATGTTGGTGATTTGTGGACTGAAAAGCATTCTGGAACTTGTTCGTTCATGGCACAATGTTTCTCCTGGTTTCCACGTCAGCGCTATTTGATCTGATATCTATGGTAACAGAGAATTCTGTGCCGAATTTGAATGCTTCTCACTAGATCTCACTTTGATGTTATTAATAATTCGGTGAATTCAAACACTTTCTTACTGAATCTCCCAGCTCTGTGTAGTAAAAGTGTTGCATGCTTGAGATCGTTCTGAGAGTAAACCTGTTCTGAGCTCGTGCTGCACTGTTTTATTGCTTGTGCTGATAAACGATCCGGACAGCTTAGCTCAAGCCAGTAGCGCGGTTTCATTTTACTTTTGTTGCGTTTTGCCGTCTGATGTTTCTCAAATGCAACATAAAAGCTCTTATCTTTTGGGCAATGTGGTGGTGGCACCAGTGCGACCTCTTACAAACTTTTGTCGCATTTGCAGGAAAAAAGGTCAGACCATTTGGTCGCAGTCTGGAGCCTTGGATCTAGAAATATTCCAGAACTTTGTTCACATTATATAAAATATATAGAATTAAATAGATGAGCTGTCAGAGAGAAACTGTGGCTTTGCTTTGATTTGGTTCTTAACCACAGAACACAGACACATACACAAACAAGTACAGACCGTGTCCTGATTCTGTGTTTCCTTGGTGTACCACAGGAAAGCAGCTTCTGCCTCTGTCCAGCAGCATGCATGGTGGAGTGAGTCAGCTGGCCTGGCAGCAGCACACAGGAGAACCCAATAACTTGGTCCGCATGAGGAGTCAGTCCTTTGGCCAGTCTGCCCCCTCTCTCACTGCGGGACTGGTAAGTGCACATGCGGCACGCACACACTTTCTATCTGTTACCATCCAACACAAGCAAACAAAGGGTCCAAAATTACACAAAATGCAAGTGCAAGTAAAAAAGGGCATTTGATGATTAACAATTGGAGTTCGTAAATAATTTTACAAGGCACTGCCACTTAATACTTGGTTTAAATCGATTTGTGAGAATGATAGTCTGACCCTCAGTTGAAAAATTGCCATCATAAGTTTATCTGGCATACTTCTTTTTTCCCCAAAAAAAGTAACACGTGGTAAAATGTGTTAATAATTGGTACTATTTTTCACCTGTCATTATCTTGTGTGGTAATTTTGGATCCTGTGTACACTCCAAACCTGAACATTGACCATACATTAGGCCTGAAATTTAAATAACCGCCACTGATGCAACTTGTGATGCATGACTAGATGCACTAAAAATGCAAATTCACTCTTTATGAAGTGACTCTGAGTCAGGTCACATTGTCACGGATAATCTGTATTGATCCTTACTTTCATTGTATATCTCAGTAATTTCAAAAGGCAGATAGGAAGCCGCGTTAGGTGTGGCTGGTCTTTGTGTTTGTTTATAGAGGTTTTAGAAGTAAAGAAACTATGTGTGTCAATTACAGCAATATAACCTTTTATCTGAAGAGATCTTGTATCTGCTGTATATGCAGAAGATTTGTTATGCAGTCTAAAGCCTAGTGCAATAGCTACATCTGCTGTCCATGGCTAGTACTACACCATTGAAAGTGTGTGTATATATATATATATATATATATATATATATATATATATATATATATATATATATATATATATATATATATATATATATATATATATAATACACACACACACACACACACACACACACAATTATATATACAATAATTTTTTTTTTTAACTATTTATTTGTATGATACAGCTGCAAATAAGTATTTGAACACCTGTCTATCAGCTAGAATTCTGACCCTCAAAGACCTGTTAGTCTGCCTTTAAAATGTCCACCTCTACTCCATTTATTATCCTAAATTAGATGCACCTGTTTGAGGTCGTTAGCTGCATAAAGACACCTGTCCACCCCATACAATCAGTAAGAATCCAACTACTAACATGGCCAAGACCATAGAGCTGTCCAAAGACAAAATTGTACACCTCCACAAGGCTGGAAAGGGCTACGGGGAAATTGCCAAGCAGCTTGGTGAAAAAAGGTCCACTGTTGGAGCAATCATTAGAAAATGGAAGAAGCTAAACATGACTGTCAATCTCCCTCGGACTGGAGCTCCATGCAAGATCTCACCTCGTGGTGTCTCAATGATCCTAAGAAAGGTGAGAAATCAGACCAGAACTACACGGGAGGAGCTGGTCAATGACCTGAAAAGAGCTGGGACCACGGTTTCCAAGATTACTGTTGGTAATACACTAAGACTTCATGGTTTGAAATCATGCATGGCACGGAAGGTTCCCCTGCTTAAACCAGCACATGTCAAGGCCCGTCTTAAGTTTGCCAATGACCATTTGGATGATCCAGAGGAGTCATGGGAGAAAGTCATGTGGTCAGATGAGACCAAAACTTTTTGGTCATAATTCTACTAAACGTGTTTGGAGGAAGAAGAATGATGAGTACCATTCCAAGAACACCATCCCTACTGTGAAGCATGGGGGTGGTAGCATCATGCTTTGGGGGTGTTTTTCTGCACATGGGATAGGGCGACTGCACTGTATTAAGGAGAGGATGACCGGGGCCATGTATTGCGAGATTTTGGGGAACAACCTCCTTCCCTCAGTTAGAGCATTGAAGATGGGTCGAGGCTGGGTCTTCCAACATGACAATGACCCGAAGCACAGCCAGAACCTAGGAGTGGCTTTGTAAGAAGCATATCAAGGTTCTGGCGTGGCCTAGCCAGTCTCCAGACCTAAACCCAATAGAGAATCTTTGGAGGGAGCTCAAACTCCGTGTTTCTCAGCGACAGGCCAGAAACCTGACTGATCTAGAGAAGATCTGTGTGGAGGAGTGGGCCAAAATCCCTCCTGCAGTGTGTGCAAACCTGGTGAAAAACTACAGGAAACGTTTGACCTCTGTAATTGCAAACAAAGGCTACTGTACCAAATATTAACATTGATTTTATCAGGTGTTCAAATAGATATTTGCAGCTGTATCATACAAATAAATAGTTAAAAAAATCATACATTGTGATTTCTGGATTTGTTTTTTTAGATTATGTCTCTCACAGTGGACATGCACCTACGATGATAATTTCAGACCCCTCCATGATTTCTAAGTGGGAGAACTTGCAAAATAGCAGGGTGTTCAAATACTTATTCTCCTCACTGTATATATGTATATGTATATTAGGGGTGGCACGGTTCACAAAACCCACGGTTCGGTTCGTATCACGGTTTTAGGGTCACGGTTTTCGGTTCTGTACGGTTCTTGTTGTTGTTGTTTTTTTTTTTTATCGTTAACACTCAAGAAATTTACTTCAGCATATGATGTATAGCTTAATCATCCACAATTAGGATACAGTATTAAAATATGTTATATCATGTAGAAGTTGTTTCTTAACTGCTGTCTACAGAGTCCGACACATTGGCGTAACATTTTTCATGTTAATCATATCAATTTTGATCAGAACAATGCACTGTGGCTTTAATTCAGCTGACCTGATTAACAAATGTCACCATGAAGTGTTCCGTGTGTTTCACAATCACCATATGACATCCAGCGCTGTGAAAAGAAAAAAAAAATACACGAAAACACAACACTGCCAGAAGTTTTTGCCCAAACTTCAAAGGCATGTTTAAATTATTAAAACTAGAAGCATCTTAACTTTTAAATGTTACATTTATCATGTGAACTACTTATATACAGCATGTTATATGCATGTGTGTATGAGACAGAGGGGAACACGGTCGCATTTGCAGCAGATACATACTGCCCATCATAAATCAAAGCACGAGACAGACAGGGGTCGGAGGAGAACACCGGAAAATGTGACAGAATGGACAATATTTGTCTGTATTTGCAATACACGAGCCGCGGTTCAGCTGCGTGAGACAAACACTGCCAGTGTGTGAATGCGCGTGCGCGCGCATACGCACTGCATCTGCCCTGCCAGCTAGACGTCGCTGGCGCATCCTCCAACTCCGGGCAGCCTTCCTTATCTCTCCCACTTGCATTTCTACACGTGACGTGACCTGCAGCACTCCACTTTTACTTTATTTTACTGTATGTCCACACACACACACACACACACCTTTTATTTCACGCGAAAAGGACACCCATTGTCTGAGGTAACATACGGGCACGAGGATACATTGCACATGCGTCAAAACCGTGCGACGCACACGCTCCGAAACGAGACAAGCGAACCGAACGGTTCTTTTTCATGTATCGTGCCACCCCTAATGTGTATGTATATATGTATATGTGTGTGTGTAAAAAAAAAGTCTGATATTGATATATCGGCCGGAATTCTTTGTGTATATTATAGTACAGGACCACTCAAAAGTTTGGACACACTTTCCGACTGATGTGTCCAAACTTTTGACTGGTACTGTATATAATACAGTATATACATAACATACATTTTACATAAATATAACAGAACAAATACACAAATGAAATGATTTTAGGTTTTTCATGTATTTTTTCAGGTAGGCTACAGAAATAGTAATCAAATGTAAAATATCACTTCATAGTCTTCACAGTATAAATATAGATTTAACCCTTATTAAAGTTATTCAGTCAAGAGCAGTGAGTGAAGCTAGAATAAAACCGAAGGTCTGTTCTTTTTTTTTTTTTTTTTTCTTTGAGAAATTGCAGGTTCTGATATTCTGTGGGCCATGAAACTTGACCAAAAACGCTGCCGGTGTAAGCAAATTTAATGTTTATGTTCACTTAAGACATAACTGACTATGTTTATTGATGATACTCGACAAGACGGACATTTTGACATCATTTTGTGTGAATACTCGCGTACTGTGAGACACGTGGGTGCACGTTATCAGTGGCATATCTGCAACAGGCTCATATCGGCAGACCAATAAATCGGTCAGGCTCTAGTATAGTCTTTCATGGCATACTGAACCCTTTTGATGAATAGATAATATTATTAGATATATTTGTACTGTTAATGCAAACAGAGCCGCAAATAGGAGGAAATCATTCATGATTTACTATAATAATGAGTTTGCTATTTTTAGATCCTTAAGTCCACTACTGTCATCTGACAAATGACAGGCAAAGTCGTAGTGTGTGTCAGTAGATTTACTCTACATTTCTCCTGAACATCTAGAAAAAGCCTTTGACACAATATTGAGAATTCTGTCATGCTCATGGTTGTTTTAACCTTCAGGTGGCAGCATTGCCCACATCCTGTTCAGAGAGAGGCACCAACTGCCCACTGATGTAGAACTAAATGGTACAAATCTTGAATGGGTGAAGTGCTACACATGGGCTGTGTGATTATCTCAGCCCTTATGTTTATGGATGATATACTCAGCACTGCAGTGTAGCAGGGTGTCCTAATAAAGTGGTAATTAATATGCCAGTGCTTTAGCAGGCCCTCTTTAAAAGGCCTTGTCTGTTGAAAGAGAAGCCATGGACACACTAATTGCTGCTTATTAGGATTTATATGCCAGCAAACAGTAGCATGCTGATATTAAGATGTAATAGTCCACAGTTATTTAAAGTTGCTAGGAAACTTTCTTTTGTAATGTGTTGCTGTATGAAGGATAATATAAAGTTTGTTTGTGCATCAACATATCTCAATGTAATTTGAAGGCATGATGTGAATCGAATTCATCACTGTTTTTTATGACAAATAATCACTGGATGATAAATTTATATACGCATCAACCAAGCGACATCATAAATATAATATAAATCATGAGGCAGTAATGTATTGTTTTTAAAAGGAAATGATTCATTTTGTGTGCAATCTATTTGACACATTATATTCAATACTATATAAGGCAGCTTCCAGGAAATTGCTAGATGAAATATAACCCTTTTTGACCATTGTAGACTCACTCTTCTCAGATACGCTAAGCATATTATTTATCAGAAAATTGTGTTACAAACATATAGTATTGACATATTATATTCACAGTAGATGTAAGTAGGGGTGGGCATTACGGTCTGTATGACCACGATCTTATACCATAGTATTAGTATATTGTGTAACTAACTGTAGCAGTATACATCAAAATACATCAAACGGTTTTGATGAAAAAATAATTATTATTTAAATCAATTAATTTAATTATATAAATTATCTATTGGATAATCCAGTCAATTACATACTTTATATATGGAAGATATTTGATCTTTATTAATTTTCTTTTTTTATTTGGAACTTAAAAGATGCAAATTAAAAGATTAAATTATTCATAATAAATGAAAAGGTCTGATGTGTCATTTTTTTAAATTTTTTTAGCATTTTGTAACTCATCTTGGCTTGTTTGGGACATGTCCCAAAATGTTTATTTTCGGATCATCCTGCCCGATAGCAAACATGATAGCAAACATGTAGAGGTGTAATGATATATTGTTATTTTCAGATATCTTGATATATAAAAATGCGACTGTGTATCGGGGATGTAAATGGTATGATTTGTGATTATAGTTAGTTTTATCCAAGACTCAATTTACTGTATTCATAAAGTATAATTCACCCAAAATGTAAAGTCTGTCATTATTTAGTACTATAACATTTTTGTTCATCTTCCAAACACAAATTAAGATATTTTTTTATTGAACCTGAGAAATTTCTGTCCCTCCATTTAAATTAAATTCCCCTAAAACTTAAAAGATCCAAAAAAGGTCATAAAGGCATTGTAAAAAATTCACCATATAAATCACTATATAAATCTAATACAACTCTAAGTCTTCTAGACACTATGGCTTCATATGATGAACAGATTTACAACACACATACTAACACAGATATTTAAATGTACGTGTGTGTCAAAGTGGTGTTAATGGTTTATTCTTATCATGTAACTGCATTAATAGAGAGAGAGGCGGGACATAGTGAGCACCAGGAGAGTCTGTGTGTAAAAGAGATCCAACGAATGCCTGCTGTGAAAGCACGAGTGCACTGCGTTTGAAAAAAAATGAAAGTTTACAGTTTAAGTAACAGTACTACGTTAAACTACTATATTTAATGTTGAATATATAATGTATAATAATGAAATGGGCGAATATTTGTGGTTCCTGGTAATGACAAATGTCTGATTTTACCAGTAAAAAAAGGGCGTAGGCTACATTATTTATATGTAGTCGGTGACAGTGCAAGTAGGCTATATGTGTCTAACAAAATTCTGTATTTTCAGAATCAGGAATATTTTTATTCTGGTGTCACCATTACCAATTGCATTGGGGACCAGGACCAAGTCCAAACCTATTCAAGTCCACCCCACAAGTCCGTACCAAATTTAGCATTTTAATCAACAGTACATTTTTTGTTAACTTGTTTCCATATGTCTTAGAAGTAATAAGAATAATACAAATAAATTGTCTTTATTTTGGCTTAAAGTATTGTGATAGTATTGTATCGTGAGTTCAGTATCGCGAATCGTTTCATTTCGATTATTGTTATCCCACCTCAGTTATAAAAGCAGAAATGTCAACACAACCATGGAAAACACTCAAATAATTAAAATTTCAAGTCTAAAATCACAATGAACACTTAACAATTATCTCTTAACATTAAGGTGCAGTGCTTCCGTTATTTCTTTGTAACTGTTACAGTTTAGATGCTTTGTCGTAAGGCACTGATGCAGAGTAACATTACCTCTCCATGTAGTTTCAAAGGCTGAATCCGAAATCGCCCCCTATACCCTTAAATAGGGCGCTATTTGAAGGGACAGCCATTTGTAGTGGGGTCCGAAACCATAGTGGACGTTATTGAGTGCACTCATTCTATCCCACTTTGCACCGCAATAACGAGTGTGCAGCCGATGTACACACAGCGGCTGTCCGAATTCGCTCACTTGTTTTCATTCACTCCTTCAAGTGAACTGTATTAGTGGATTAAAGTAGGGAATAGTGATTGAGGGTTTAGGGGGCGATTTCGGATTCAGCCGAAGTCAAGAATAGCACAACGGCGAGCGCGTCGAGTATAAACACGTCCCCAAACGAATGAGGCGCGCACGCTCTCAGCGAATAAAGGCTGGTAACAAGGCTGGTAAAACAAGTTTGTGGTCAACCAAACGTGATACAGTTACCTGATTGGCTGTTAGCCTGTCACTCCCTACGTTGCTTGGTTACCAGAAAGCGAGTGCCTTTGTTCATGCAACCTCTGGTTTCTTCCGACGAAGAAAAAAAAATGATCGAACGTTTTATCGAACGCATTTTTTATTGATATCGATTACGTATCACGATACATATCGCTATCATTTTATCGCCCAGCCCTAACTAAAATGATATAAATCTCTACAGGTTGACATATTTCAGGTTGGTATGACAGTATATATGTTATACCACGCAGCCAAGCAAGTAAGATGTTATTTTTACTTATTCATAGGCATGAGAGTGTGGTGAAGGAAATGACCCAGGTTGTTTTATCCTGTGGTGATGTAGTTCATAATCCTCAGGTCCAGGCTGCTTCTGTGGAGCTTTATTGTGTGAGGTGTGGGAAAGACACAGGGATGGAATGATTTAAAGGGAACCATGCAGGAAAGGCAGATGGTGTTTACCTCCTAACATGGAGCGGGGTGTGTGTTGTCCACATTTTTTTGCATGTGCACCATTACTGATTATGCAAATAGATTATTCTGATCCGTTTTCAGAAGATTTTTTGTTCTGCAGAACAAAAATGGGCAGACAAGATGCTGGAATTGCCATTAATCATTGTTCTAAGGAATTTGAGCAAACACCAGAAGTATTTAACGTATTAACCTTAAAGGGTTAGTTCACCCAAAAATGAAAATTCTGTCATTAATTACTTACCCTCATGTCGTTTGACACCTGTAAGACCTCCGTTCATCTTCGGAACACAAATGAAGATATTTTAGTTGAAATCCGATGGCTCAGAAAGGCCTCCATTGGCACAATGCACTGTACACTCTCAAGACCCATAAAAGGCAACGAGAATAGTTTTTGTGCGCAAAAAAACCTTATATAGTGATGACCGATTTCAAAATAATCCATCATGAAGCTTCGAAGCGTTATGAATCAGCAAGTCGAGTCATGATTCGAATCGCGTGTCAAACTGCTGAAATCACGTGACTTTGGCGATTCAAACCTCTGAATCGACTCACTGATTCATAATGCTTCGAAGCTTCATGATGCATTATTTTGAAATCGGTCATCACTATTTAAGTCGTTATTTAGGGGTTTTTTTTCCGCACAAAACTATTCTCGTTGCTTTATAAAGTTATTGTAGAACCACTGTAGTGAGATGGACTTTGTAACGACGTCTTTAGTACCTTTTATGGGTCTTGAGAGTGTAAAGTGCATTGTGCCAATGGAGGCCTTTCTGAGCCATTGGATTTCAACTAAAATATCTTCATTTGTGTTCCGAAGATGAACGGAGGTCTTACAGGTGTCAAACGACATGAGGGTAAGTAATTAATGACAGAATTTTCATTTTTGGGTGAACTAACCCTTTAAGATTTACATTGAAGAAAGAACCTGAGCCATTTCTAGGGACCAGAGATTTTGGGATGGTTTCTTCTGACTTGGAGCAGGAAGCAAACACCCAGAAAACCCTAGCAACCATTTACAACAATTTAGCAAGCACATAGCATACATATAATATTTACATATACTTGTATAAGTTGTATAATTATTGCATTTTAATATATGTATATTAATCATCATTCTATATGAATGCTCTTTATGGGACATCAGATTATTTTGACCAAAGCTATACTCTATACATGACTGTTTTGCCATTGACAACAACATCCGACATACAGTAAGTGATTATAACTGATTATACGGCTATAGTTAAAGGGAATATGTCTGTCTCTTTCTTATCTTTTAAGGGATAGGATAGTAGGAAATATGCACAGATCAGTGTGGTCTGTTCAGATCTTTTTATGGCAGGTTTTTTTTTTTTCTTCCCTTGGTGTTCAGTCTAATTTGTGATGGCAGTAAGGCTGGAGTAAGTCAACAGTGGCATTAACATACTGTGATATTTGCATAATATTTGCATATAGGCAGGGGAGAGAGGCAGGGTTGTTCTAGTGCTGTAGGCGATATTGTAATTCATTCCTGTGGTTTCTTTTTGTGTATTTTATTGTTGTTCTAGCTTTATGTTCAAATATTATATTAACATTTAAAAAGCTGGTCTGCCATGGAAATCTAAAATTGTATTTTATCAGTTTAAGAAGAACATATAAAGAAGTTGAACTGACTTTTGTAAGAGGATACCAGACTTAAATTGTGCAGTGGTTGTGTATATTTTAAATGGTCATTTGTTTTCCCCTCATAGGGAATCTGGTCTTTAGTGTGGTTAATGGAGCTTTTATAGGCAGTCGGAGGCCCACATAAGTAGCCGCGGCTCTCATGAATACACAGTCAATCCTTTGTCACTTAAATCTTTTAATGGGATATTGAAATCTGTTTCCATCCTTTATATTTTTTTCCCTGTCCTCTTTACCTCTTTTTTGATCGATTCATTTTTGGTGGTTTGAAAAATGTTACCCAGAGGCAATAGGTTTAAAAGGACACAAAGAAAACCAGAATAATCACTCATCTCCCACCATTGAGGTCACCAACAACCGAAGTGAGTGACTATGTACAGGATTAAATATTCAAAAGGCAATTATGAATAATTACTTGAAAGGCCCTCCACTGTGCTGCCAACCAACCCAATGTGACGACACTCATGGCAGCGGTAGAGGCTGCTGGGATCTGTTTTTTGTTTTTACAGTATTTACTCTCTCTGCTTGTTTTCTTTATCTGGGTCTGACGGTTGTTTTCACTTTTTGCTATGCACCTTCTGTTTCTATCTTCAGGCTTTTAATCTGATGTTCCTTGCATTTGGCCCAGATCCTGATCGTGATCTATGACGCAAAACAATAAAACAAGATTTCGCTGTGTACCTCGAGGGAAATAATGGCTTTAACAGTTTTTAAATATCTGATCTAAATCTTGCCAATGTCATTTGAGAATGTCTTCCAGGCAGAAAGAGCACATACAATTTTAATACTAGCATTGACAGCTAGCATTGACAGCTCAACTGTCATTTAGATAAGCATCAAGCAAGTTGTGCTTGTCATTTTTTTTCTTTAAATAACAGTTGAGCTTTACATAAAAAAGTTTAAAAGTTAATGAGAAAGTACTGAATGCATCTTTACATAACGTAATAAATGCAGTTTTTTCCACATTAAAAAAAGTTTTATCCTTGAAGAATTTAATAGTACTTTTGCAAAATGATTTAAAAAAAATTTTTTTACAATTATGAAAGGTTGACAGGTCTCGCAAATTACCTCGCTCTGATACATCATCTCCCATTGTTTGGGTCCTTATCCTGCCCTGAATTCACCTTCCCTGTTTCTGTGCTTCCTTCAATTTCGTAATGGTAAATGGACTCCTTTCTGCTCTTGTGCTAGATTAAGGCACGCTACATTAAGATTGCACACTACAGTTCACGTGTTGTCTTTTGCGTGCCCAAGTTCGTTTTTTGAAATATAAACTCACGGTTGGAGAGTGTCACGCTTGGAGAGTGTCACACTCGTTTTTTCCAGGCGCATCCGTGCCACAGCAAAATGAAAAAATCTCAACTTTTCAGAATGCCGCCAGCGCACCTCAGGTCACGTGACAAGAACCAGCTTCACCCTTTCCGTAACAACATTGAAAGCTCAGCCAAACTGGATGAACAGCTGATGATAGCTGTACAGGGCGTTTTTTTTTCTTTTCTTTCTTCTTATCTTCATAAATATATCTAGTAGCAGAGCGCATGCAAGGCCTGGAAATACATTTATCCGTTGCTGAAACTTCCTTATCTTAAAGGAGAGCGCGGCTCATGATTGCATAGCAACGGCAGACACCACTGGAGTGCATGCTCCCGATCGCTTTTTGAAAGGAGAAGAAAGCATAACAACCGGCATTTTTCCACGCGGCCCTTTAGGAGACTGTTGGAAGAATCATGCTCTCTGCGGTTTAGAAATCGCGCATGCTCACATTACGATTTTATTACGATTTCACTTTGACCGTGCTGCCTAAGTGCTGATACAAACTATCCTGTGCTATATCCAGTTTGCTTCTGATATATTCACTGAATGTAAAGTTAGCTTCACCTGGTCTTTATTGGGGAAAATGTGATTCCCAAAGACATGAGTTGGGAGATTATTGAGTGCACTTTTTGTTACAGTATTTACTTCCTCCATATTCATCCAGAAAAACCAAAATGAAAAATACGGAAACTTCAAAGATCGCATCATCCTTGTCACCACAGGAAGGTTTTTTTTTATTTTTTTTTTTTTTTTTTTTTTTAAGGTTAAGCATTCAACAATCAGTGAAGAGAGAGAAACAGGAAAAGAAAACTGACGTACAAAACACAGTGTTACTTTTCATCTCACTGCCCTCGATAACGTCACCTGTCGAGCCAGCAGGGCACATTCATAATTCATCTCTGAAAGTAGACTAGTTGTACTTGGTCTCGCCTTGGGTCAGAAACTGAGGATAGCTACACTTGGCCTATATCCTGCAGAATGCATTTAGGCTACAACAGGGTTGCAGCAAGGCCCTCAAAGAAATGATGCAGTCAAAAACCCTAAACTGTGCTGCCTGTGTCTTATGTAAGAGGTTCAGCTCCCAAAAAACAATCCGCCTAACCAAACATTATCTATATACTGAAAAAAAGAGATAGTAATGATAGTAATGTTTTCTTCTTAAAATTCCTGTTCAGACTTGCATGCTTAGGGCTGAAGCAAATAAATAGATGCCCATGCAGTGCAAGCACCAATAAACGAATGGTATAGTATTAGGGGTGTAACCGTACACGTATTCGTACAGACGAATACAGAGTTGTAGTTATCACTTATAATAAGTTATAACTGTAATGAAACTAAACTATACCTGTTCTACCTCCATGCAGCATATATTCTCTGACTCTGTAGGCATCATTGTCCGACTCCGGTGTGAACATATAAGGCTGAACACCGCTTCTGACATTTTCATTGCATGAGATTGTTCTGTTTTGTTGTTGCCGGTATGCTGGAGCATGAGCTCTTGAAGCTCCACCCTCTTCTTGAAAGGGGGACGGGAGCACAAGCTCAATTGCAATTGCAACGGTGTGTTTTTGCTCACCCCCAAAAAGTGGCAATTTTAACATGCTATAAAAAATGATCTGTGGGGTATTTTGAGCTAAACCTACATTTACACACACTGGGGATATCAGAGACTTATTTTACATCTTGTAAAAAGGGGCCTAATTGATACCCTTTAAAAAGGCGCAAGAACAGACCTTTTTCTACGCTAATGTTTTGTTTTGAAAAGTGCAAAAAAAGTGCCCAAAAAAAAAAAAGTGCCAAAAAAAAAAAAAAAAAAAAAAAAAAAAAATATATATATATATATATATATATATATATATATAATTATTATTATTTTTTTTTTTAAATGTTGTGCTAAAATGTGCTTAATTTCTTGCCTCCTCTTCTTTCTTCCCACTGTCTCGGCTGTCATTGCCTCCTCTTGCTGTATTTTTCTCTTTCTAACATGTTCTTATCCTCATTTGTCAAAACTGTGACCTTTTAAAACGCGCACGGGCAGGATTCATACTTTAATTGGTCAGAATATGAAGAGTTCTTTAGCTGAAATGACCGCTTTGGACCTCATAATTATGAGCTGGTCCTGAATACTCTGTTAGTCATTAATATCCAAGCTTTATCAATGCAAGCTTATATGTCTGTTTCAGTCGCAGTTATTTTGTTGAATTAATTTTAAGGCACATGATTGAGACTTGCTATACCGGCTGCTCCTTTCAGACGAGCTGATCCAAATTGAGTTAATTACCCAGGTCTCCACATGACTCACACAGCCCTTTTGTCTTTCTTCCTGCCCATGGTGAGATTCTGGTTGACTGAGTCCAGATAGCAATTAAGATGCATATGAAAAATTAAACGCGTCTGCTTGAGATCAGTGCACATTTGGAGCACAAAGTCAATAAACACAGTACAACATAACTCTTGGCTTCCGGCAACTCATTTTCCAAAAATAATTGGCTGACGAGGTTTACGCTTTGTTTTTGCAAGCTCTCTTGTTCCTGTTTTGCTTATTCCCAGGTCTGTTTCTCAAGGACTATTAGCTCCAGTACTGTTGGAGGACTTAAATTAGTCACATTCCTAAAGGAAATCCTTTCCTCTTTGTGTTTTGATGTCAAGCAGACTTTGATGGTTTGTGCAGTGAATTTTCTCCATATTTTCTGCAGGTGCCTTAATTAACAATATAGGGATTGTATTCATGCTCTTTGATCCTTCTGCCACTGTCAGACTCTGAGATTGACAGGCACAAATAATAAGGCATAAACATTTCTCAATAGGTATGTAGTTTTTACACTTTTAATGAATTACAAAAAAGTGAACAATATTTTTTTTCGTGTGGAAAAATACTTTCCTATTCCAGCGTAAAATACATAGACAAATACAAGCCCTACTTGGCAACTCTGGTTCAGTTTAAAAAAAAAAAAGTAATAATAGATCAATAGTTAGGACTAAATACATTATTACATAGATTTCTATTTCAAATAAATGAAATTCTTTTTAACTTTTATTCACCAAAGAATCCTGGAATACAGCACAGTTTCCACAAAAAATATTAAGATTATTACTAAACGGTTTTCAAAATTAATGATAAGAAGAAATGTTTCTTGTTCAATAGCATATTAGAATGATTTCTGAAGTATTATGTGACACTGAGGACTGGAGTAATGATGCTGAAAATGAAACTTTGCTATCACAGGAATACATTACATTTTAAAATAAATATTTCACAATTTAACTTTTTTTTTAAAAATTCAAATAAATGCAGCTTTGGAGAGCATTAAAAAAAAAAAGTTAATTATTTTCCTTGCACCCTTTGTTTTCCATGACATCCTATTAGCTGACACACCTCTTCCCGACTGAGGCAATGATCCCACACCAGCCTAAATATCATTCACTCTTCATTTCTCTCCTCCAACAAGGCGTTAGGTCTTGGGCTATCTTGTTTTGCCAGTTTTGAAAATGGTTTGAGATTAGAAATACCGATCATTTCTCTCAAGAGGCTTAACAAGTGCTATTAGACTGTAATTGTATAGTAGTATTCTCTCTTTCCTTGTCTCTTGTATTTTTGTTGTACATTTGTCTTGTTTTTGAGATGTTTTATTTTGCCCCATTACAACCTTGTTCCTTTGCGTTCATGCATTTAATGTATGAGGCTCAATTAGTGTGTGGTTCAATTAAAGTAAGTGTTGTATAAAGTGTTTATGTACTTTAATAGCATGCTTGATATGGTTTTTGTGAGAGCTTGATTTGAAATGCATTAGCTGGGTGCTCAGGGAGGGCGTTTAATTGCTGTCAGTGGTGGACTGTATTTCTGCCTTAAGGCAAGAACCGATGTCTGTTTCAGCTCACCTGCTGATCTCACAACCCATCTGTTCAAGGATCTGTGTATTTACTACATGCACAATGTGTTATGCTATGTACACGGTTTGCTTTCTTGTGATAAAAGGCTGGACTATATGGTTTGTGTGTCTGCTTTCAAAGTATGCAGGTGTTTTGATATGTATAAATCTATTAGTTTGCCAATAGATTTCCTTGCTCAAAGCAGTCGATGTTGGCAAATGATTGTCTGTGCCTAAGGCTTTGGTTTGACTGGGTTTTGTTAACCTTTGGCTATATAGGTGAATGATATCACTGTACATGCATAAAGCCGTTGGCATTTCTTTTTGTCTGCATCTTTATTGCTCTATTTATGTTTCACTTTTTTCCCCAGCAGACTCTGTGCTTGAACCATGTTCATTTAGCAGGTAGCTGAGATGTCAGCTGATCTACACCTTAAAATCGAATTAGTTAGACTTACTTTAAAAAAAAACATGCAAACCGATTGCCTTAAAAAAACAAGTGAAATGGGAATAGCATGTTGTACTGACAAATGCTTAGTTATTGTAGTTCTAGTAACTAAAAAAGAACTGTAGAGTGCTTGATCTTTTACTTTAGATTTACTCTTGACTTAGTATAGCTACCATAGATGTTACCATTGTTGTGTTTTGCATGCTGAATGTTGAAGTCTGTGTGTGACTCAAGCATTATATTTTTACAAATATAGAGGGATGATATCAACCCAATTAAAAGTTTCACAGGTGTTTATGACGTAAGTGTCAGCACTAAAATTGTAAACGATCATTATACGACATAAAAGGAAATATTACATAGGTTAATTTGAAAAGGTGACCTAATTTCTGACTAAATCATTAACTAATGTTACTACATTTTTGTTACAGACACTATTAAAACATCAGACTTAACATTTTCATACTCATGAGCGTTATATTGGCAGCACAATCTTGTATTTATGATGTTAATATTCAATATATCTGCAGGTAATGTGGGGTCAAGAGATCTTTATTTAAATATTGACACCAATCCGTTGCCAAATGAAACTGTTAACTGTTATTAAAGGTCCCATGGCATGGATTTTTTATTTTATTTTATAATGTATTCTGAGGTGTACTTATATTGTTAGTATGAATTTTACATCCATAAAATGTCATAATTTAGAAATAAAAGGCATTTTTTTCTATACTGATATTTGCCCTCTGGCTGAATGCCCTGTTTCAAGGGGCGTGTCTGCTGTGAGACTTAAGTAAAAACGGCCACTGTTGTTATTGGCTGACATCTTTGCATTTGAAATGAGTATTAGATCGTGTAGCGGAGGGGCCGTGTTTTAACGAGATCTACCGTATGAGGTACGAGCCTGCCAGAGAGACGGATGGACCTGAGTTCCCTTCTCATCAGTTCTCTCAGCACGTCTCAGTTCAGTGAACTGTTGTAGTTACTAGCATATACTTCAGGTTATTAGTTTATTTCTAGTTGGAGGGACTGTCACTCATGTCAGAAAGTTAGTAACTTTAGCTGATTCGAGACGCGAACCGTTCAGTCCGATTTGGTGAACTGGTTTGACCGGTTCACTAAAAAGAACCGGTTCAAAAGAACGATTTGTTCGCGAATAATCATTAAGGACCAGAGACAGAGCGATTGCTAACAAAGTTATATTGTAACTACTGAGTTGTGAGAGCGCTGTCAGCATGAGTTTATTTTGTTTGTATCTGAGCGTTCTGAATAAACAGTCACGAGTCCCAGTCACGCCGAGCACGTCTTCCTCCTTATTCTACCAACTTTGTCACGCATGTAATGTACCGTAAAGTTATGAGTAAGTGTTGATTATAGCATTATTTTTAGATATTTTCCTATCATATGAAAAGCGCCAGTGACGCGCATTGAGTACACAGCGCAAACAAAGACACAACAGCGCAGTAATCGAATGTAATCCAGTTTATTGTGGGGATAGCTGGCTAGCCTAGCCCCCTTCTGCTTAATCTCGCGCCGTGTATGACGCCTCTGCTGTGGGCGAGATGCAGTAGTGGGGGTCGGTGATGTTGAAGGCCGACCGGTCAGTGCAGCCCGAGCTTCAGTGTGCGTGAGGTTTATCTCTAAAGATGTGGCTCTGCCGATGTTGAGCAGAAACTCATGACTGTATGCACATTTTAGAACAGATAGACGCGACGATGACGTACAAAAACACTGACTCACAAGATAGAAAACACTGTAGGGAGAGAGAGAAGCCGCAGCGTGTGCACGAATAATAAAGTTCTCTGTGAACTTGAATAATTAGCTACACATCAGAAATCACTGATCACAGATCAGAAGCAACTGAAAAAATACTTTTTGAAACTGCCAGCCTTCACTCGTTCACAAGCCATGATCTCTCGAGGACAAACAAATATGGTGCTCGCATGGGTGTGCCAAATTCTCTGAGCAGGAAAGGCAGGCAACCGTTCCTGTTATGACATCATAACAGGAAAATTCAAGATCAGCTCGTCTGAGCTCTCATTTTCTCGAAGGCAGAGAAAGACAGCCAGAACTCGGTTTACACCGATCAAAATTTCTAGCCACTTGGGGACAATATTCAGGCTAGGGGAACGCATATTAATGTTGAAAAAATCTCATAAAATTTCATGCCATGGGACTTTTAAGAGGTCTCTATATCATGCTTTTTTTGTCTTTAGTTGCTTTAATTTGTTGCCTTACTTCTCACTTGTATCAGTAACTTTCTCTTTCTCCTGCATGTCATTTATCTTTGTTGGTGGCTGTCTGTGCTTTGGCATCAGGTGCTTATTGGTCAGCTCTACCTGAATGCCATTTCACTCCTAGATCAGATCTATTTCTTTAGCCAACGCTGCCATAGATAAAAGCCACGTGAGGTTGCCGTGGAAACTGTCAGGGCTGTTGTGAATGTTGTCTCTTTGTGAATTGATTCGCATTTCATTTTTCTTTGTGTCACTCTTACTTACAATCAATTGCAAGATTTGAGGATTGAGACTTATTTATTTATTTAAACAGATTGAATCCTCTGCATGTCTGGTCACATCCAGCCTTGACCTTATATGCATTTACATAGTTCTAGGTAGTTGTATCAAATAGCAGAAATGGATATCAGTTTCCGGGACTAAATTTGAAATTCAACAAATTTGAGTTGGCTTTGTCATAATACAATGATGCTGATATGCTGATAATGTAATTTGCAATTGATTTTTTTTTTTTAGAAAGATCTGTAGTTTAATATAATAATATTAAAATCATATTATTCTTATGCTGTTCTGATTCTTATTGAAGAAAAAAGCAAGGTTTCTAAACATACTGCTGACCCCCCTGAGACTCCCCTGACCCACCCTTATTCATTATTCATTATGGTTTTTGGAGCGTAGATCCAAATATGAATTTAAATATATTGAGGCAGTGATCAGATGCTCTCAAACAGGATGTGATGGGCCAGAAAAACAGTTATTGAGTTTGTACAGTGATTGATTGAGTCAAGTCTGGATCAGCCAGGGAGGAACTGATGTCTCCCTTTTAATTAACCCGCTTGTAGCTTCAGACTGTCTGTCAATACAGCAACCAGCCCTGTGCCTCATTGAATGTCACTGTAAGATTGTAAGATTAGCTCACCCCATTGGGACAAGTTGTTTGATATTTGTAATCTGCACAATAAACAGTGCTGTTGCAGATGCATGTCAGTCCCATGTTACTCGCTGCTGGTTTAATTTAGTTGTATGTAAGCAGAGCTGTGGTTGGTGCAATGGTAGAGCCACCCCATGGAAAGTCTGGTCAAATTAACTACCGTCCAGCGCTGTGGAGTCTCATGCTTTCAAAGTTGAGTTTTCCTATCAGCCCAAGGTCTAAGAAAAAAACATACAATGAGATAAACAAGCTCCACTTTTACATTTACATCCCTCCAGACGCTTGTTAGGCTGCTATTAGGCTTTTCAGCTGTAGGAAAAAAGTGCTACATTGAAAAACAGAAAAAATAATGTTGCAGTAAGGAATAAAT